>PVHX01009111.1:12775-78741 GCA_004024805.1 Geosciurus inauris
GCCCAATGGTGCTTTTGTGCAGTGACATGAAAGGGTCTGGGGGCTTCTGGAAGGGCCCGTTGGGGAGGGCGTGACTGGCCTTGAGTAATGAGCCTGGCCCCTCGGCCCCTCTGTCTCCCTGACAGGCCTCCATGTCCTGAGCTGCAGGAACAATCCCCTGATTATCCCTGTGGTCCATGACCTCAGCCAGCCCTTCTACCACAGCCAGGCTGTACGTGTGAGCTTCAGTTCGCCCCTGGTCGCCATCTCGGGGGTGGCCCTCCGCTCCTTCGACAACTTTGACCCCGTCACCCTGAGCAGCTGCCAGAGAGGGGAGACCTACAGCCCTGCGGAGCAGAGGTAAGGGATCCTGGGCCTTCTCACCCTGGGCCATTTGTAGCCAAGTGGAGACACTGCAGTTGTGAAGCTGAGTAGCCACTTGTGTTGTTCTAAAAAAGTCTCCATGTTTCTCCCTCCTCCATCCTCTGACCTCTGGCCAGCTCTATCTTTAGGCTCCAGAGACGCACAAGGCTCTGAGTTCCTGGGGTGAGCACAGGAAGCTGGGATGAAGGAGACCTTTTCTCACCTGGCTTGCAGCTGCAGAGTTGACAGTAGAAGCCGGGTGATCTGGAAACAGCTGTTTCCTTCAGTGGGTTTCAGCCTCCCCATGTGAACAAAGAGAGGATAGGTGGCTTCTCTCTCTCAGCTCTAAAATACTAGAATATTCTGCTTCCTTTGTAGCACAGGGAAGAAGTATGACTTTCTTAAGTTGAGGGGGATGGAAGGGGATGGTATTCATTTCATCCTGGCTCACTGTGCATATACATGTAGGTAAAAACTCCACAGCTTCTGCTCACCTGCCCCTGAGATGCCTCCAGTGGCCCAGGAGCCTTTTAGCTACAGGGCATCCCTTCATCCATGCTGTTGATCTGGCATCTATTAATGCACCACATTTGGAGGTAGCAGGGAATGGTGGTTCCTGGACTGGATATAAGCTTCAGGAATACTGTTGGATTTGAATCTCCATGTTACCACTCTCCAGTGTGTGCCCTTGGATGAGTGGCTTCCCTTTTGAGTCTCAGTTTTCTATTTTGAAGCAAGCACCTATGAATGCATACTTCACAGGGTGGTCGTGAGAGTTCATTGTCTCACCATGGATGAAAATGCTCTTCAAAATATTAGACATTGTGCAAAGATAACATATTAATAAAGAATGTTCACAACTGCTTTCTGACCAAAATGGCTGGTGCTTCTCTGCACAGAATTCTGAGTTGAGTTCTTAAAGTCAAAGCTGGAGGAAGCCTCAGGGATGATCTAAGACATCTAATAGGTTCAGACTTTGGTGTGAACCACCTAGGACTCCAGAGCCCAGACAGGAGAATGCGTCCAGATATCTCAAGTTTGTTTAATGGGATCCAAACAGAAAGGGTTGTCATGTTGGTGGGCTCCGCAGAACAAGGCCCTCTGAGAGATGATCGTGTCTGCCCTACACACCTGGGGGCAAGGAGAGGAAAGAGGTGGTGCAAGGGGACACCAGTCTTTCCCACGCCCCTGCTCCCACAGAGGACACAAAGGGTGGTTGCAAAATCCACATTGTTTTGCACCCACTGTCTCCAGCTTCTGTTGGGCCAAGTCTGTTGCAATCTTTCAGAGGCAAGGGCTCTGTAAATATTGCTCATTGTCATATTGCACTGTTAGAGGGCCTTTTTATCCCAGACTCTCCAGACTATAAAAATAATTCTCAGAACACAGGGAAACAATGTCAATGGAAAATGCAAAGATGTTTTCCACAGTGCCTTCCCACCCTTAGTCAGCCATCTGACCATCCACAAGTTGACTGACGCTAGCGCTGACATCTCCGAATGCTTGACGGTTCCTGTGCCCTCTGTAAACAGTAAGGAGTTTGTAACCTCTGCAACAAATCACTCGGTAGGTATTTGTTGAGTTCTTTTGTTGTGAGAGAGGAACTCAACAAATACCTGAACTGAGGCCAAGTCCTGTCTCAGACTCAGGTGCTGTGTGACTGTGGACAAGCTGTTCTCCCTCTTTGGGCCTCAGTTTCTCTCACTGAAAAAGAATGATGCTGGACTGCATGTTCCCTGGAGTTCTTTCCAGTTCTGTCTGTGATTCCCAAGGGAGAGGAGGGGTGAGAGGATCAGAGAAGGCACAAACATTTTTTGAGCCCCTGACAAGCACATTGTATTATTTCATTCTCACACCTGTCCTGGGAGGTGTGACTCAGAGAAACAGAATCAGTGAGTCAAAGACACCCAGGCAGTAGGAGGCCAAACCTTGCCTGTGTCGGTCCCTGAAAGCAACGCCCTGCCCATCCCATCAAGGTAGGAGAGAAGAATTTTCAGGACTGGTCAAATGTGAGCTTCTACTTCGTGAGACTCTAGTAAAGGGGTGGAGATGCAACTCCGAGGGCTTTGCCTTGTTTCTGAACTGAGCCCAGACCAGACAGAGTGTGCAGGGTTGAAGCTCAGGGCTGCAGGACCTCCTTCCAGAACGCCCTAGTGGGAAAGGACAGCAGCTGTTCCTGGGGAACTGCAAGGACTTTTACCAAAACAAGCAGGACTCTGCAAATGTGCAAATGCATTAAAATAAATGGGGAGGAAAGAAAAGAAAAGTAAGCAACAACTGTATAAAGCCCTGGGATGTTTTTCTTCATTCTCCAAATCACCAAAGTAAATAGCATCACTTTTTTTTTCCTTTTTGTTGTTGTATTTGTTAACATCACTTTTTATAGCACAAATTTCAGCTGATTGTAATTAGAACCACCCACTTTACTCTCCCTTGTCCCAGGTAGTGAAAGGTGCTATTTCTCCCTCCCCTTCCCCCCACCCACACCCACACCCACACCCTTTCTTTTCCTCCCTCCAGATCTCCCTCTCCTTCTCCACCCCCTCTATTCTTTTCTGGCTGTCTCTCCTCCTCCTCCCCTCCCTCCCTCCTTCCCCTCAATCTCCTCCCTTCCCCTCCCCCTCCTCTGCCACCCCCTGTCCGTCATTTTTCTCCTCTTCTGTGAGTGGTGTGATATCCGGTGGGCTGCCTTGGGAGAAGCTTCACTATAGCAAAATCAATGCAGGTGACATATTCTGACCTAGATTCAAGGGTCCCCAGCCCCTGTGCAGTACTTAGTATAAATTCAGAGGCCCAGGAAAACAGGATCAGATTTCCAATGAGGAGTCTAGTTGTGGAATTCTAGCCAAATCTCAGCTCTACATTGAATTGGGGAAAAAGGAAAAGTTGCGGGGAGGCAGCAGCCACAGGGGTGGGGGTGGAGGAGGTAAGATGCAGATTCTTCTTCTGTGACAAAAGCTCCATCATGTTATTGAGGCCCCAGTGTCTGTCTGTTTGTCTCTCTCTCTTCTCTCTCTCTCTCTCTCTCTCTCACACACACACACTCACAAACACAGAACATCTATACATCCAACCTCCTGGTTCTAAATGGAAATTAAACAGTTTATTATAAAATTCAATGGATCATGTATTTAAATAATTAAAGTACCTCCTGCTCCCTCTCTTCTTTCTTTCCTTCCTTCCTTCCATCTCTTTTATTTTTTGTATTCTTTTTCTTCCTTCACCTAGAACTCTTCCCCATTCTACTTGCTAGCTCATCCAGAGAATGCCATCTTTGATGGGAAAAAAGCCCTTTGTATGCCTGGTATGAAATCTTTCCAGCCAGGGTAGACTTGGGCTGTGGTTTATGGGGAGCCCATAGGCTGGAGCTAGTGTGCTCACTGCTTGTGTCCCAGGTGTGGAATACCTTAGATGTCTGATAGGAATTCACATAAAGGAGTAGAGCTGCTCCCAGCAGAGGCCCCAGGCTTCCTGTTTCTGCCCACCTCTGCATCTAACTTCCCTGACTTACAAAGGAATTGGGGTGTGTCACACATGGGTTGGCAGTCACTGGTCATGGGGATGTACCTGCAGATGCAACTGTGTGCCTAAGCATCACTGTACCTTTGACAGTACTAGCTACTGCCTTTTCTCTAAAATGTTGTTCAGCTCCTGCCCCCATCAGTGAGCTACTAGAGCTACTGATCCATTGCCTTGTAAGTAGTTAAGCCTATCAATGCCTATCTTTTCCCATTCCAAAGGGCTTTGAATTTATAGACCTCTGTTGTTGGTCTTCATAAAACCAGATGTGCCTAAAAACTAAGGAGGACTCACTTTCCAAAGTGTGTTCTGGAAGACATTAGTTCTAAGAAATGTCTTATGAAGAAATAGGTATAAGAGTTTGGAAAATCATACCCGTTGCCTCTTTCTGGACACTGTCCAGATGCATTTGAGTAGTCCAGGCTCTGAGAAGTCCTTCAGCAAAGAAAGCTGATTGGTCTCATTAGTCCACTGCTTTCTATTCCTACCTGCACATGAAACTTTTTGGTCAGGTAATTTGAGAGACTAGGGAATATTTTCTTTCTATAGCAGAAAGAGGCAGAGTAAAGAGAACACCTCGAGGAACTTCATTGTTTCCAAAGCACTTCTCAGACATTCACCTTCCTTTTCTACAAACGTACCACACTCTGTCCTGTCCTGGATCTTCACACCTGCTCTTCAGTCTGCCTGGGACACCCTCTGCTCCAAAACTTTGTGTGTCTGATCCCTTCATTTCATCCAGGTTTTAGTTCAAATGTCTCTTCTTCTTAGATCCTTCCATGGAATTTACCCCACTCCCCATGAACAATCAACCTCTATAATTTCACTTTGTTTTAATAATGTGCTTATGGTGCACATCACTATCCAAAATTCTTTACCATTTCTTAGCACTGTCCTCCTTTTTTAAATACACAGGGCCACCTTTTCCAACCAACAGGATAGCAGAGGTCGAACTGCCTCTCCTCTTGCTCATTCTCTCCAAGAACCCTGGTCAAGGTCTGTTGAACAGATGAACAAATGATTGACGATTCACTCTGCAGACAGTTCTGAGAGACCAATCGTTTTATTGTTTTCACTTTGACGATGAGGAAACTGAGGCTCAGGGTGTTATATGAATTTCCAAGGTTGAACAACTGATAAATGGCAGAGTTAGGAGGTGCACTCAGATTTCCCCAATCAAGAAGCCTGGTGCTTTTTCTCCATCCAAGGAAATGAAGTGCTTCAGCATTCCACTTTCCCACAAGGAAAATCTTTAATGTGACAGAACAAGCAGGGTGCTGGGTGGTCCTCAGTGGCCCAGAGCCCAGAGAAGAAAATGCTTTCTCCTCTCTGGGTCTTCACAGAGCAGGAGCCACGGTGCCTTCTGGGAGCAGAGTGAGCTGTCTGCACTGTAAGGCACGGGTCAGAAGAACAGCTCGGTAGCTGGTAGCTCATGGAGTAAATCTATTTAAATTGGAACCATGTGGCTCTTCCTCCAGCGCTTATACGACGTGAACAGATGCATTGTTTGGTCAAAGCCCTTGTGTTGATGCAGCAGTCACAGCCTCTTGGAGGTCTCCACGTGGTGCAGCACCGGGCTGTCAGGAGTGAAGGAGGTGGAGAATGAGAATAGTTCTGCCAGTGCCATTTAATGGCAGTGGCCCTGCCTTTCAGAAAAGAGGTGTGTGGCTGATACAAAACCACATCAGGGAGGGCCTGAGCCCCAGATGAAATGCTTGCCCTTCTCTGAGTATTCAAGAAAAGGAATGTTTGTGATTTATCCTGGAGACTTTTAGTTCAGTTTCCTTCACTTTATTTCTTGCTACATATATATATATATATATACATATATATACATACGTGTGTGTGTGTGTGTGTGTGTATGTGTGTGTGTATTGGTACCAGAGATGGAACCCAGTGGTGCTTAACCACTGAACCACATCCTTAGCCTCTTTATTTTATTAAAATTTTGAAACAGGGTCTTGCTAAGTTGCTTAGGTCCTCACTGAATTTCTGAGGCTGGCTTTGAACTCAGGATCCTCCTACCTCAGCCTCCCAAGCCACTGAAGTTACAGGCATGCACCACCATGCTCATCTCTCACCATACTTTTGATCAGTAGGTAGTGTATAGAGGAAACCTTCTGTGGGATATCCTGAAACAGCACCAAGAAAAATATTCGGAAGTTCTTCTGAATTTGGTTTGGCCAAAATTTCTTCCTGCATCCTGGATGAAAACAGGAAAATGAAAGTCTCAAGGTTCTGAATGCAAATCTAGCCATCTGTGCACATGGTAAGGCCAGGTGCTGGGGTAGAAGCAGCAGCAGTCAGACAGAAAGAACAGCCCTTAAGAAGCCTTCTGTGCTTGGAATCAAAGTTTCAGCCTCTTAGGAGCCATTGCAAGGCACCACCCAGTTTGTTTCTTTCAATTTAGGCAACATCAGTTGCCAGGCACTTTCAGTCACAATGCAAAGTATGCCAAGATGAAACAGGTCTTTCCTCTGCCCTCAGGACATTCTAGTCCAGGACCATGGGGCAAGGTTAACAGCAAAGACTCTGGGGTTACACGTATGAGTAGGAACTTAAATAGGTGACTTAATCTTGCTGGCCCTCAATTTTTCCAACTCTGAAGTGAGGAGCACTTAGCCCATGGGGTGATTGCGAGCCTGGAGTGAGCTCTTGTTCATAAGCCATCCATGAATTATGTTCCCACGGTCAGCACGGCTGAAACGTAAGGGGGAAGATCATCCAGGCACAGGGGTTTTGTGTTGTTTCCATTCATATCTTTAAAGGCTGGTATGCAGTCCAGTACCTGTGGGTCCCCAGTACCCGTGGGTCCCCAGGTCCTGTGTTTTCAATGCATCCAACATGAAGCACCTGTGTCAGAGTAAGGACAGCAGAATGCCTGGGAGGGAGCTCACTTGGGTAACAAGGGGAAAGCTTCCTGTAGCAATTACATGTAACTCAGACTTGAAGAAAATCGGTAGGATTCAGATTGGCAGAAAAGTAGAGAAGGCAGTTACAGCAAGGTGCAAGGCGTGGTCTCTGTATAACTTTACTAAGAGTTCTTAAGTTGCTTTGCGGTTATGAAAGACTTTCACTCCCACCACTTCAGTTGAGTCTCATAGCTCTGAGGTTGGCTAAATTTGAAGGTACACGAAGGCCCAGAGAGGTATTTTGCTTGCCCAAAGTCACAGCTTCTAGGATAGAGCACAAATGTATTTATAAAATTGGCAACCAGTTATTGAGTGCTTATTGTGTACCAGGAGCTCTGCTATGTGTATTTCCTGAATTAACTGGTTTAATCCTCCCCATGACCTTTGAAGATGTTTATTCTTATAAAATATGAAGAGGCTGTCACTCAACCCAGTGGCTGGAAGATAGAAAACAATAAATAGTTGCTAAAATCTTAATGATCCCCATTTTTTAAAGGGAAAAACTGAGGCTCTATGAGATTTGAAACCTGATAACCTCAACACTTTCAAATGGTATGATTTGAATCTTAGATTGTCTGTCTCTGTAATCTGTGCCCATGGCTTCCAGAGTCAGTCTTCTCTGCCTCAGTTAACACCCCTTCCTCTCCTTAGCCTCAGCCTCCTGGAATTCAGTCTTTATCTTGCAGCTGGACTGTGATTGTCCTGGGAGGAAATCCCTTCTGACCTTCTTGTTTCTTCCTTCCCTAGCTGTGTGCACTTCGCCTGTGAGGCCACTGACTGCCCAGAGCTGGCCGTGGAGAATGCTTTCCTCAATTGCTCCAGCAGCGACCGCTACCATGGGGCCCAGTGCACTGTGAGCTGCCAGACAGGTTACGTGCTCCAGATACAGCGAGATGATGAACTGATCAAGAGCCAGGTGTGTGCAGGTGCTGAGCACTGAGCCCTGGCAAGGCTGGTGGGTGTGGAACATGCTCTTGCAGAATCCTCTGCACTTAAGACAAGGCTGCCACACAATATAGAGAGTAGATCCTCCCTCTTTCTCTCTCTCTCTCTCTCTCTCTCTCTCAGCAAATGAATGGATCAAGCAACTGTGATCTCTAAAGGAAGACTGCTTGGACAGAGTAGTGTTCCACACCAACACACATTCATGTCTGTTCTAGGTTGCGGATCTGAAAGACCATGTACTGAACATTCTGGAATGAACCTCTTGCAGTCAGAACTCTATCATATTAGAATGGGATAGCTTGAGGAAGGGGTGAGCCCTTTGTCTAGGAGGTGCTCTTTCATTCGTTCATTCATCACAAAGCATGTGTTCACTATAAATCACATGCAGTACTAGATCCTAGTGATTAAGAAAGACCTAGTCCCTTTTCTCAAGGAGTCACTTAGTGGCTAATGGGGGAGAAGAGAGAAATAATTTGTGAGTAGTGGCCTCACAGTGTGACAGATACTGTGAAGGGAAGTAGAGGGTGTAGGGGAAACACAGGAGCATTCACAGAAAGTGTCCTGGGAATGCATGACATGACATTGGGTCCATCTAACTGAGACGTAGACAGCTCAGCGAAGGGGTGCATGCTGGGGGAAAGGAAGAAGTATATGCTGTGGCACAGCAGGATTGGCATGTGGAAAGCTGTTGGTGAAAATGAGCATGACACAGACAGAAATATTTTCTTTTTCTAAACTCATCAAGTCATGAGGCAAGAGGGTCCAGCTGGGTCCACTGGTGCAGGGCCCTCCCAGCTTCGTTAGGAAGTTTAGGGTTCATCTTTGGAACAACAGGGAGCTGTTGATGGACACGGCATGTGCAAATCATGCCTGACAATGACTCTTCTGGCCGCCCATGAGGGTGGCTTGGAGTCCAGCAGTAAGACAGGCAGCAGCAGAAAAGCTTTGGGAAACCATCGGTGGCACTCATGGAAGGTGGGACGTGTCCTGTCTGAGATCAGTGGTTGGGAGTGGATTTGAGTGCCATGGCAGAATTTTGCTTCTGCCAGATGTTGCTTTGGTGTCTCGGGTGGGGTCTGGGGAAGTGGGACATGTTTGCAGTTGAAAGTCTTTCCGGCCCTGGGATTTGAGGATTCAAGAGCTCGGTAGTTAGATACACCCTTTTCCAGAGCCCTGCCAATAGCCTCTGCCTTCACCCTGCAAACACACAGGGCACATTCATTATTGCTGGGAACGCCTATTTGTACAGAGCTTCTGGGCTTGCTCATCTTAGACACCTACTTCCGTGTGTCAGACATGGCAGGTCTGAACGCCTATGGAAACAATTAGGCTGTTTTGGCAGTGAAGGACCTCTGCTCCTTTGATGTGTACTTAAGAGAGGAAAATGTCCTTGCTTTTAAAATCTCAGATCAACACTTGGCATCCTCAATCCCCTGGGATTTGGCGGCTTCCTTCTTGAATGGAGGCCCCGGGCTGCCAATGACCGTCCGTCCTTCCCTTGGCTCTGTGGCATGGCCGCACCCTTCCACCTACACAGCCCTACCATCTTCTAATTTGGTTCTGATCTCTGTCAAACCTTTCATTTTTCCTACCTTTGTTTGTTCTTCATGTCTCTCTCTTGACTATTGAGCCATCAAATCTCAAATTAGGGAGTGGCTCTTAAAGCAATCCTAGGGTTCCATCAGCTTGTGTTGCCAATGCGAGAATTCAGATAAGGAAAGGAGCTTGCTCATGGTCTCATAACACAAAGGGCAAACTTTCAGGCCTCCTATATCCCAGGGCAGGGCCTATTATGCACCAAGCACTAGACTGGACCACTGGTAGCCTCTTCCAAGAACAGATACCAAGTTCAACCATTTAATCATGTTTCCAAGTGCGTTTTATTAAAGATATCACCATGTCTGTCTTATGAGGTCTCTGAGTCTTAAATCTTTCATCAGCCAGATGAAAATAATAATCTGTAGGAGATTCTATAGGCAGCTTTTAGAGAGCCTGGTCTTTGGCTTCAAGCCCCACTTATCTTTTTTTCAGGTGGATAACCTGGGGCCGATCATGTAATATCTCTGAGCTTCAGTTTCTGCATCTTTCAATGATGCGGGAGCTGAACTATCTAATTCACCCAGTTGTGGAGATCACTAACATGAGCCAACGTTAACTACTACACATTGGTCTCTTTGGTGCCTGGACAAGACTTGGTTGTTACCTGGGAGAGCAGGGTATTTTCCCACATCCAGGGTCCAGTCTACTGTCCCTCACTGCTCCTATCTCTACCTTTCAGATGGGACCCAGCGTCACAGTGACCTGCACAGAGGGCAAATGGAGCAAGCAGGTGGCTTGTGAGCCAGTGGACTGCGGCGCCCCAGACCACCATCATGTCTATGCAGCTTCCTTCTCCTGTCTCGAGGGCACCACCTTTGGCAGCAGATGTTCCTTTCAGTGCCGTCACCCTGCTCAGCTGAAAGGTATCCTGGGCCCTTTGCCTCACTCAGCGTGCCACTCCACTTTGCCTGAGGGAAACCTAGAGGCTGCTTCTGGGCCCTTTTTCTGGGCCCCAAACACCATGGGCTGGATCAGTTGAATCTGTGCTCCTGATTTCTTCCTACCAATTGAATTTATGTTAACAACTCCTCCTGTGTGGCTAGGAAAGAAATCCATGGATAAAAATGACAGTATAGTCCCCTTCAAGATTGCAAATCTTATAAAAAGAAATAAAAGAACGAGAGGGAGGGAGAGAGTGAAAGGAGGAGGAAAAGAGACTTATATTTGGAACTGATGCACCTAATTCACTCTGTAAGATTGGGGCCCAGTAAGCCCTGTAAGTGTTATTAGTATCCCCATTTCACAGAGGTGAAAACTGAGTCACTGAGTTTAAAGAAGTTGCCCAAAGCTTCTCTATTAGTGGTGGGGATTCTGTTGTCACCCAGGTCTGTCTGTCTCTAATGCCAACTGCTCTTCTATAACAAGGGAGTGTGCTGGGTAAAAAGGAGCAGCTATGGATAGGGGACATCTGACATCAGCCTGGACTAGGCACTGTTGGAAGTGAATAAGAAAACGTGTGGCATGCTGGGGAAGAGACCACATTTGGAAAGTTAGTGAGAGATGGGTCTGCAGGTTCTAGAATGTCAAAGGAGCTCTTGGAACTCATCAAGAGTAATTGGAAATATGAAGAACTCAAAGCCCAGCGAGAGAAGGGAAGGAATTTGCACAAACTCACAGAGCCCCTTTGCAGCAATTTCAGGATAAATGCTTCTGTCTTCTAATCAAGTATGTATTGTGTTTTGACATGAGACCTGATTTTGGAGGGTGTCAGGCCCTCCCCTTCACTTGGTTTATCAGAGGATACAGCACCCCTTTATCAAATACCTAAAATAATACTTACTTGAACATGGAGTCCTATTTCCGGGTGTATCATGCCACAGAGTGTGCCTGAATGGGCTTCTGTGGCATGTGAGTAACCTATAGGGAAGTCCATGAATTCCTTCTTTTGACAGGGCTGGGGGGATATCAGGGATTGAACTCAGAGGCACTAAGCCACATCCCCAGCCCTATTTTTGTATTTTTTTGGAGACAGGGTTTCACCGAGTTGCTCAGTGCCTCACTTTTGTTGAGGCTGTCATTGAACTCATGATCCTCCTTCAGCCTCCTGAGCCTCTGGGATTACAGGGTGCAACATTGCACCAGCTCCATGAGTTACTTTAAACTTAGATGTGCTATGGTGTGTGTCTGCCTTTCAGGTGTTTTGATGACAGGAGAGCACCAATAGTTTCACCCAGTTTTCAAGGAGACCCCTGAACCCAACAGGTTAGGAAGTCCATGTGGACTTGAGTCCCTTGAGAATGGTGGCCATATCTAATCCCTGCTATGTGGTGGTCAGCAAGCCCCAGACATGGAATATGGTAAGACTCACTGAAATGTCTTGACTGGCTGGCTGGATATATTGAAGAAATGAAAAGACACCATGAGATATGTTTCTTTTAAGAAGCAAATGAAAGGCCTGGCAATCTTACTAAATCTGCTCCCAGAGAAGAACAGGAAATCTATCTAGGGCACATGCTTCAACTCCTCTCAATTTTAACCCAAGAAGATTTGAATAAAAAGTTATAGACATTTCATTTGAGCTACTATGAACAATTTAGGTCAGAGAGAGGTGAAGAGCCCAGTGGAAATTGGAAACACTCCAACTTTCGGGCCGTTCAAGTCCATCGCTTAGTCCCATTTGGCAGTGGGATTCAGGATATATTAATAACGGCAGACTAGGAAATCACACTTCTCTCAATCAGAGGCCTTTGGGGAAAGGAGGTGTATAAATTAGCATTGATTATTACAGCTTTCATTGTGGCTAATAATAATCCTTAATCAAGGTGATGCAAACCCATCTGCCATGGCCTGCCTGCTAAGTGTAGTCAGGGGAGGGGACCCTGCTGGAGAAATGAGGCCTCAGTGGGACCATCACTCTGAGAGCTGTTGATCTCAACCTTGCTGTTCTCTTGAGGATACCGGGAAGTATCTCTTTACTCCCCATGCTGACCCACTAGGACCAAGTTCAGTTGTCAGCATCTGGTGATACACAGATTACTGTTCTGAGGCTGCTTCTCCAATCTATGGCAGTAGTACTGGGAGCCTGTTAATGCCACCTCACTTGCCTCTTTTCTCAAGCCAGGGAGCAAAGGGGTCATCAAAACAACTTTTTCCCTGTTATTTTATTTTATTCTTTTCCCCCCTTCTCTCCCCCCTCCTTCTTTGCAGCATGATTTAATCCAGAAGAGCAGTAGCTTTAGAATCACAAGTCCAAGGTTCTCTTGTTGGCTGTGCCCCTAACCAACTGTGTGGCTTTAGGGGAGCGATTTCACATCTGTGAGCTTTTGTATCCTCATTTAGAATATAGGCTTCCCAGAGCCCAGGTTGAAGGGTCAGATTGAGGATTAAAAGAGATGGTGTGCATATGATACCAGAGCTGGAGAAATGCTAAGAAAATACTCATTGTCTCTGAAAAGCATTCAATGTAAAGACCCAAGCAGTGGTTGGTCTCTCAGCCCCTGATTTTTTGTCCTATGGAGTCTTTACGCTGGGAAATAGGGGGACAGGTTCCATCCTTCACATTCCTCTCACCATCCACAGGGCTGGTGCCTTCAGGCAAGCAGCCATCACCACCCACCACCCAAGACAGTATGCCAAGTGTGGACCCAAGGAACCTTAGTGTCACCCAAGCAGCACAGGCCCACTTGTCCTTACATTCCAGATGAATTGTCCTCACGTGTCCTAAAATATCACTTGAACTCCAGCCCCTCTTCAAGGTTTGTGCAAAATCGCCTGTGAGTTCGCAATCTTCAACTCACTTCTAACTGGGTTCTTTATCAAATGAGCATAGGTGGGACCTACAAAAATGCATGAGAGGAAAAGTCCTCCTAAATTCAGAAAGGACAGCCTCGAGATCAAAATCATAAATGTTTAATTAAATGGCTAAAAATATGAGATTATTCCCATCACCTAGTTAACCTCAACTCAACTCAACCGTGCTGGGTGCACTTACTATTTACTCAGGAGTGCAGCTTCTAAAGAAGCATGCCTGCTTCTTACCAAGATCTTTGTAAAAGGTCTGTTTTCTGCTCCTGGCTCGGGTTGCCTTTTCTCTCTCTATTTTGCCTTTTTATCCTCAGATTTGAAACAGCCTCTTCACTAGTGTCCATGATTCCCAATCCCACTGAGAATTTTCTGATTTCTTAGGCTTTATTGAAGATGGGCAAAGCTGGGTGGGTGTGGAGGGTGGTCATATCCCACAGTGCCTAGCACTGAACCCTCTTGCTTGTCCTGGTGAAAGTCTAGCTTGTGTTTTTCATTTGCACCTCTCTGTCCCTGACCACACAGGAGTGCCCAGCATTCCAGATTCCCTTCTTACTCTTAGGAAAGGTTTTCCATCAATTATCCCTGAACATGGCTTCTTAGAACTTTTCTTTCCTTGGTATGTAGCATTGGGAATAATAAATGGGCCACCTTGGTAAATATATTTGGAAATGAAGGACACTATATTGGACAGACCAGGGAGAGGGTAAGGCTGATTGTATGGCTAATCCTTGATTCTAGGATACTCCTGGTCTAAATTCCTGGTTCCATGAGATTTTTCTCTGAATAACAGTTCTTCTTTGGCCATGCTCCTGGGTGAAGCTCCACAGTGGGTTACAGCCACCACCTAGGGGTCAGGCAGACCTAGACTGAGCCCCAGTTTTAGTTTGCACAACAAATTAGAATGACCCTCTCAGGGTCTTAGTTTTCTCACTTACAAAGTGGTGTTAATGAGGAATTGAGTTAATAGAAGGATCAAGGAGATAGCACCAGTAATGCTTCTTGTGTCTACCTAGTGGACTTTGTTACAGATAGCCCTTGGTAGAATTCCTTTTAGACATTTAGAAAAAAAAGGGGGGGGATTAAAAAATCAAACTGTAATTCAATTCATCTATGTTAGAGCTGAGAGCACAACTTTCCTGAGCAAGCAATGTGCTTTCTGAGGATACCAAGCCCAACTCAGAAGTAATCGTTTACTCACCAGGATTCTAGGAGGCTAAAATGTGCTCTTAGAACTTGCATCAACAGAGGATCGTATGCTTTTTTTGGTATCTCAGCTTCTTCTCTTTCAATTTCTTTTTGCTCTTTCTCCAGTACTGGAGAAATTTCCATGGGCTACTTTTGGAAAAACAATCAGCCTGATATCCTTTGTTCCGTATTTCCTGCCCTACCTGGCCCTCTCCTCCATCTGTGCCTCCTGTCCTTCTCAATTTATCTTCTTCCATAACTTCTGCTACTGTGTTTCTTACCAAGAGCAGTGAAATGGGATGTCCAGTCCCCTTTTCCAGTTCAGCTCACTGCATTACTGATTTCTCCTGTGTAGTGGTCAGGATCCTTTCACATCCAGAAACATTAACACTGGACAGGAACTCAGATACAGCTTTGGTTTAGGGCCAGACATGTTTAATGACATGTTCAAGATCACAGGTAGATTCATGAAACATTATGCTTTAATGAATAGGAACTGAGGACCTACTGTGTGCTCGGCAGAAGGCCAGGTTCTGGGAATAAAGAATAAGCAGGATACAGCTCTTGCCTTGTGGTCCAGGCAGTGTGAGCATGGTAGAGAAAATGCTGAGGAAATCAGACTGAAGCTCTGATATTTCCCTTCTTGGAAAATGCTCTATGTTAATTTCAATCCTTAATTGTTTTTGATTCACATTATAATCAAACATATTTTCAGGAGTGAGTGTTGTTTTGATACATGTATCCACTCTGTGCTGAAATTAAGGTAACTGGCATATCCATCACTTTAAGCATTTATCATTTCTTTTTGGAGTGAACATTCAAAATCTTTTCTACTAGCTTTCTTGAATCATACAGTGTGGCATTGTTGACTGCTGTCACCCCATGGTTCCATAGAACACCAGAACTTATTTTCCTTAAAAGTACACCCAAAGAGACCTGGTTTTCTGAGTAATCTTTTCAATGAAATACAAAACAAACAAAAAAACTCTCTTTTGACATTGCTACAAGTTTACAGTTTTCAAATGTTCACTAGAGATTGAAATGTCCTTAACCACATTTGTAGACAGGCTGATCAAGATTTGTTTTCCTGACTTTAAAAGATGAGTGAATGAAGGGACAGAGACCCCAAACTCACAGGAACCTAATCTCTAATATCAACAGGCTTAGCCTAGGTTGGGAAGTCCAGGCTCAGACATACCTTCACTCTGTGACCTGAGTCATGTTTCCAGGGAACGGGGTCAGGGTGAGGATATGAGGCACAAAATTCACAGGTCAATAAGGGTCTTCTCCAAAGCTAATTGCCACTGTGGGCAACTAGATCTCAGTTCTTCTGGGGAGCACTGAGGGACCATGTAGAATGCACCCAGCAATCAAAACTCTGACAGCTGGCATGTGCATCCACCAGCTCCATCACCAGTTGAGTGTTACTCCTGGAGGCATTAACTGCTTGGCACTTTAAGTTTGCCCCATGAGTGGGCAGAACGCATGCATGACAGAACAGAAAGCATCAAGCAGAGAGTTGCCAGAACAATGAGCATCCTTTAGTATATAGAGGTCAACGTCAGGCATGAGGGAAGGGTGCAGACTGTATCAGATCCTCCTTTCTTCAAATTCACTTGGTGGGTCTATGTTGTGGCTACAACTGGGACTTGGAAATTGAGATTCTGTAGTCCCTTGTCTGCACGTCATGAGGTCCTGGTGGGGTTGGGGACATATCCATGGTCCTGAATCATCAGATTCTCTTAGCTTGGCTCTTCTTTTGAAAAGCCTGCTCTTACAGCTAACTCTTATTTACTCTCTCCCAGAATGTATATTATAGTTTACATCCTCTCTGGATTAGCAATTTTTATCTTATCTTGCCACAGAAGAACAATGACTCTTGCTTCACAGTTTAAAATTCGCATAGCTGATCAAGTGGACTTGTTAAGAGTCCTAATGCTTTGTTCGCAGATACTTTATCCCTCTTGAGCAATTTGGAGAGTGCTTACTCCCTATATCGTGTATGGTTAGTTCCCTTCTCACTAGGCTTATGTTATGCCTGGGTGCTCCAAAGCACTGACCAACCCAACTCCAAAATCAGCACAAAAAGAAATTTGTAGTTACTGGTGTTCTGGAAGTTTCTCTGCCTCTGTGGAAGCCAAGTGAATCACCTTGCCACATCCTTAACTCTTTTTTCGGGGGTGGGGGGGCAGGGGTATTGAACTCAGGGACACTCCACAACTGAATCACATCCCCAGCCCTATTATTTTGTGTTTTATTTAGAGACAGGGTCTTGCTGAGTTTCTTAGTGCCTCACTTTTGCTGAGGCTGGCTTTGAACTTGAAATCCTCCTGTCTCGGCCTCCCAAGCCAAAGGGATTACAGGTGTGCAGCACTGTACCCAGCTCCTTTACTCTTATCATGATGTGAAGGTATCTGTGGTGGACAGAACCACAGTTTATCAATGTAGTGGTTTTTTGTGGGTTTTACAGATTTTGAGTTTTCTTGTTCTGATGAGATGAGTCACATTGACAAGGGAGGAAACAGAAGGAAATGAATGTTACTAGAAAAAGCAGAGGGGCCAACTTTACATTGCAAATCCCTCTCCCCCTTTTCTTCCTTTCTCTGCTCTGTTTTTCTCCATAGTCTTGCCACCTTCTAGCACACCAAGTAATCCACTTTTTAGTATGATTTATTGCATATCTTCCTGTCCTACTAGATTGTAAGCTCCAAGAGGGCAGGGTTATTTTGGTTTTATTTTATTGCGTTGGACACTGCTTTGCCCCCAATTTATAAAAGCATCTGGCACATAGCCAACACTGAACAGATGCTTGTTGAATGAGCGAAGGATTCTGTGCCGCTTACACAGTCCTTTCAACTCTGCTGAGGAAGGTAAAAGCTTAAGAAGAAGGGCAGGAGGGAGGAAATAAAGCAGGAAGGACATCAATAGCACTTTTCATGACTGTCATTGCATTTGATCTTCTCAACATCAGAAAAGCAGGAGCAACTGTTTACTTTCCACGGATAGGAAAGTTGAAGTTGGCTTTCCCAGAATGGAAAATAAGGGCTCTGCTGAGCATATAGAGCCAAATTCCCATTAAAAGCAACTGTCCTTCTGGTTAGACAAAATTAGTTTTGAACCTGAGTTTTGTCTTTTCCTATAGACAAGCTCTAAGTCAAGTCACCTTGATCTCTGAGTTTTCATTTCCAAATGAGAATGGCCATATTAAGCACACTGTTTATTATGAGAATAAATAAGAATGCATATGAGAATCATTCAGTACATAGTAACTGCTCAGTTAATGTCAGTTCCCTCCCTATCACTCTTCCCTTGCAAACTTCAAATCCTAGGCTTCTAGCCCTGATTGTCAACAGCATTCAGTAATAGCCAGGAAGGGGTGGGTTCCATGGAGGAAACACGTTTCTGGTCCTCCTCTAATTGTCCTAGGGCGTCTCAGGCAGGCTGTGCTTTGATAATATATGAGCTGGCAGCGAGAAGCCTCTCTGCTGTGTATCGCTTCTCTTTGCAAAGTTCCCCATGAGGCCAGCGTCCCGATGGCAGTCAGCACTCTGTCCAAGCTGGCACAGACTGAGAGGAAGAGCTGCTTTCTCAGCTGCTTTGGCAGAGCTTCCCTGGGCACTGGGGCTGGACAGGAAGTCAGACGTCCTGATAACACAGTGCTGTCACTTCCAGGCACCAGCGGGCCAGAACAGATTCTGGGGCCCTGGTCCCACGGGAGTGGTACTTAAGGTCACACAGCACACTGATAGCAGATCTTGGAGTAGCTTCTGAGAGGAGTGCATGCTGTCAACTGTTAGAAAGCAAGCGCTTCATCTCTGGGCAAGGATGCCCAGGAAGGGAAGACAGGTGAAAGACAGATCGTGAAAGTTGCTTTCCGGGGCAGCATGAGGGGTTCAGAATCAGGACTCGGAAGCCTCAGAGTTTAATTCGCTGCAGGTACAGGGTAATTATCTCCCCCAGCTTGAGCCTCCTGTCCTTCATGGAAGCTCTCTTGAGCTCCCTGAGTCTTCAGATATAAATGGAAGGAACTGGAATTCCAGACAGGGATCCTCTGGGTCGTCAAGCTGGCTAAAGTGCAGGCAGCAAGAGCATTAGCTCAACTGTCAAGGATTCCTCTCCACAACCTGTGCCTCTCTGTGTGTTCCAGGCAACAACAGCTTTCTGACCTGTATGGAGGATGGGCTGTGGTCCTTCCCAGAGGCCCTGTGTGAGCTCATGTGCCTGGCTCCACCCCCAGTGCCCAATGCAGAGCTCCAGACAGCCCGATGCCGAGAGAACAAGCACAAAGTAGGCTCCTTCTGCAAGTATAAGTGTAAACCTGGATACCACGTTCCTGGCTCCTCTCGGAAGTCAAAGAAGTGAGTGGCATGGGAAAATCCCCGCGGGATCTGGGGAGGAGCAGAGGCAGACCCAGTACCCCAATCGGAAGGACACACTCATGGTTCTGCGGGAGGCAGTAGCTACTCGCCAATCATGCCATTGTGTTCTGTGGGAAGCACACATAACATTAGGTTTGGATGGAATCAGAACTACGTTATTCCAGCCTGGCTGCAGAGTGGTTAGGTGGTCTCAGACAAGTACCTGCACTTCTCCAGCCTTCCATTTCTCAGCAGCAAGATAAGGATGGTAGTACCAGTGACCATGTAGGGTGATTGTGAGGAGTCGAGGAGGATGTGTGCCAAGTGTTTGCAAAGTGCCTTGCACATAGTAGTTGTTCAACAAATAATGAGTGTGGGTATCAGCATTGTGCCAGCACCCATCAAAACACTAGGGGAGAAAGCGAGAGGAAAGGGCATGTGGGGCTTGAGTTTTATCTCAACTCATATGTAGTTGAGAAAGCTTGATGGTGAAGCTGCCTCTGGTGAAGGACCTCTGTGAATGGGTTTTCCTTAATCCTTATACATGCCCCACCATCCAACAGGACAGGCCCAGAATCAAGAATAGGAAGAGAGATGTGAGGCCACCTGCTGGTGTTGGGGAGGGCATGGAACTAGCCACCTGATTTTTGTGATGTCTCTTCTTTTCATCTCTTTCTTGAAGACGGGCCTTCAAAACTCAGTGTACCCAGGATGGCAGCTGGCAGGAGGGAGCTTGTGTTCCTGTGACCTGTGACCCACCTCCGCCCAAATTCCACGGGCTTTACCAGTGCACTAATGAATTCCAATTCAACAGCGAGTGTAGGATCAAGTGCGAAGACAGTGACACCTCCCAGGTAAGCCTCGGGGAAACAGATCTACATTGCAGTCCTCTTCACCGCTGACCAAAGATCCACCTAAACCTCAACAGCACTCTGTCTGCACAACCCTGGAGGAGTTAACCATTGTCATTGTTCATCCTACAACACTGTTTTATTTGTTCAAAAATTCTTAGCTTAAATTGTTTTAGTGTTTTTAGATTCATAGGAATCTCCTATGAAATCCCAGAGTAAGAAACGGAGGAGTAAAGTTTTTCTTTCAGGAGACACCAGGCTGTGGCTGTGTTTGCGGGTTTTCCACCACCATGGCTTCCTGCAAAGGTCCCCGGTATATTCACGGTCACTAGAGCACCCCTGTCTTTAGACAGCAGGTGTCTCCTGAGGCAGAGAGAGGAAGGGAACGAATCATGGCTAGCAGTGCTGTTTGTGAATACTGGGGAAGAAGGGGAGACAGGGTGCAGTTTCACCTTTGCCGGTCTCCATTGGTCTCTTTGGGTCTTTGTTAGTTAGCCTGAGCCTCCCCATGCCAGCTGCTGCCTGACCACCATCCTCAATTCCTCTTTCTCCCTCTCCCCCATCCAAGGGATTTCCAAGCCCTGCCCATTGTCCCTCCAGAACATCTCTCAAAACTCTTCTCTTCTGTCCCTAATACCACCCCTCTAACCTGGGCCACCATCACCTCTTTCCTGGGCCACCATAAGCTTCTAATTCATTTCCCTTCTGATGATGGCATTGCCCTGCTTATAGCCATTCAGGAGCCAGAGCCCTCTGTGATTGAGGATAAAACCCCAGCTCCTTGGGCAGGGCTGCAGACCCTCCTTCTCCCCGGTAGGACTGATCACCCCTCCCTCCTCTGCGTACTCTGTCTTAACCACATCTCTCACCCCTTCCAACTGTCTGCCTGCTCACCATGCTCCATGCTTTAGCCCAGGAACCTATTCCTCCCAGAACCCTTTCTCAGCGTCCCTTCTGTCTGGGGGCTCAGTGCCTCCCCCACAAATATTCCCCCTTCACAGCACTGGCCACAAGACATGATCATCATCTGCTTTCATTTCTTTCCCACACAGGCCAGGCTGTGAAATGCTCCCCTGCTCTAACTTCCCAGCGCCTTCAGCACTTAGGACAGCGCCAGGCACCTAGTAGGTACCCAGGAAGTGACAGTGGAATTAAGGTCACAAGAAAGGGATGAAATAAACATGGAAGGCATATCCTCATATTTGAGGAAGTCAGAACCCAGAGAGGGTGACTCAACTCCCAAGGTAGCACAGCTGGCATCAATTGAGGCAGAACCCAGTTGCCCCCAGCTAGCCTGGGTCCAGCAGGAAGCACCTGAAGAGGCCTGGCCATGCACACTCCTGGGCTTTGGGGCACACTTGAGCAGGTTGGTGCATACTCCAGGGAGCCCTCCCACCCTTGCCCGCTAGGGCAGCAGGAATCAGTGCTGGAACAAGCAGAGGCCAGAGACTACCATGTCCTCTCGCAGGCCGATCAGCTTCTCTCAGACTCCCTTACATAAAACTGTTGCTAACAGTTACCCAAACTGCTGAGTCAAATAATATGCTGGCCGTGGTCATGTTATCAAACTGAAACTCAGTCTGCCTGGGGCCTGCCAAGTAACTTTCATGACCAGTTTGTATTTAAAGGAGAGGAAAATGTAAATGTATCAGGCGACTCGAGCGGTTCTGTTTGGCAGTGGGTGGAGAGGCTAGACGGCGGAGCAGGGTATTGCTTGTCAGCTTGAAGGGTGAGGGCGCCCCTGCCAAATGGGCTCCTAATACAATTGACATTTCTAGTTTGTACTGAAAATGAATTTCCTCTACCCTCAGACCAGAGGCCTGAGAGCCAGTGTTCACCTCAGATCCCCTCTCCCTGCCTGTAAACAGAAGAAACGTATGGCCCAGAGCATCTCAAATTGAACAGCTTGTAAAGCACAGAAATTCCGAGCTTTCCAAACAAGTTCCAGATCCTGGCAGGAAAGGCCGGGGGCTACTCTAGGGGAAGATCCACACACTCCCTCCCACTGCTACTAAAAGCAAATTGATAAATAAAACCTCTATTTATTCCGTAGGAGCCAGAATGCTGTTGGATCTGGAACCTGGGTTCGGATCCCGGGTTCACCACTAACAAGCTGGAGGGTCAGTTATTTAACTCTTTAGGCTTCAGCTTCCTTGTACACATTACTACCTACTTCATAGGATACTTGGGAAGATTAAATGAAGAAGTGAAAGTCGGGTATGGCTGGGGGTACCCTTGAAGTTGTGCTGTGTATAACCTGCAGCACGATCTGAGTCAGCCCCTGGGAAGACACAAATGAACTCACCTGCCTTTGAGGTCATTCTGGAGCAGATAGTCCCTGATGCGAGAGAGGAAGGCAAGATTGAAGCTTAGGCCCCTGCTGGCTGACTCCAGAGAGTCAGAGACAGGGGCACAGATGTGGTGTTGGGAGACCTGTATGAGACATAGTGAAACCTGGTCTCTTGCCCAAATAAATCTGTAGAATAAAATGTTCCACTAGTCCCTCTAGACCAGCTCTACCCAGTAGAACTTTCTGCTGTGGTCAAATTGTGGCACATCTCTTGCCCCCATGTGGCTTCTAAGCAGCAAGTACATGCTTACCATGACCAAGTAACTCAATATTAAATTGCATTTCATTTTAATCAATTCAAATTTAAATGTAAATAGCTACACTTATACTTAGGGTATTGCACTATTTAGCTCTAGTGTTTTTGTGTCCTTGTCCCTCTAAATCAAGACAGAGAACCTTAGAACCTTAGTAATAACTATTCTTTTAGTGTTCTATGGGTGCCAAGCCAGTGTTGCAGGTTCTTATATTGATAACTCATGATAAATATGGAAAAGAAAGAGTGTCCCCATTTTACAGATGTGGAGAGAAAGCCTGAGGAGGCTCAGTTCTTGCCCGCAGTTCTGAGATAATATGTGTTGTTCCACTCCAGTGTCATGCTCGTCCCTTTGTCCCCAAACACTTCCAGGGCAGGCTGGTGGCAAAGGGCCAGGATTCTATCCCCAGGCATCTGGGACAAAGTGCTAATTGTCTCAGGGCAGGGTGGTTAATCCAGCTCCAAGGCTTCTGGGTCTGAGGTGATAACTCAGGCCAAACTCTGAGTGAAGAGCACTGTGGGGTTTTGCAGGTGACTAGGGGAACAGCCAGCCCTGAGATGGGGCAGTGGAGCCTTACGGACTACGCGATGGGTCTTAGCAACTCAGCAGCAGCAAGACAGGAAGGTGGGAGCAAGATCCACAGCACCCCAGTTCCACACAAGGTTCAGAGAGTGGCCATGTAGTGCTGGCCCCTGCCTTTATGGGCTCTCCCATGACACAGTGTGGGTCTCATGGGTACAGTGCCTTGGCAAGTAGGGGCAGCATCTCATTTCAGGATAGTTAAAGGTGTGCCTACACACCCACTGCTGCCCAGAAATAGAAAAATCAGATCCATGTGTCTTCAGAGTTCAGCTGGACCCCCACTGCCACCCCAGAAGGGGCCACTGAAGCCCAGAGAGGAGAAGAGACTTACCTCAAGCCACACAAGTTATTGAAAGAGTTAGGCCGTAAGCTAGATCTCTGTACCACAACATGGCACAAGACACCGTTTTTGCCCATCCTCATTCCTGGGGATACCTGTCACCCCTGGACTTTATGGGGAGGACACAAAGTAGGTGTGAGGCCAAAATACATGCAGTTGGTTCAATTCCCTGACAACACTCACAACAGACCAGAGGGTCTTCCCAGATTGGATCCTCAACAGCATCAAATCCTCTGTGGTCAAATTCAACTCAGTGATGAGCAAGAATCTGCTGTATAGCAGGTGGTGAGCAAGTGCTGAGTACATCGAGATATAGTCCCAAGGGAGGATCTGAACACCTAGAGGCTCCAGGCTGTCTGCTGTGTAGGACACACAGAACAGGCAAAGGTGGGGAGGTGTAGAAGCAAGAGAGGTATGCAGCAGAGACACAGTTAACCTTTCTGGAAGGGAGAACATGAGCTTAGCAGGAGGCAGGGCTGGAAGTGTCCTCTGGGTTCCATTGTGGAATGCTCGCCCACCAGAGTGCCTTAGTCTGAAAGCTAAGATGTCTTAGCAGAGGGCCGCTGTGTTTTTTAAGGCAGATTTTAACAGCAGAAAGTGCCAGATGAACCAGACACAAAGAGAGGGAGACTGGAGGCAGCAAGACCAGTGCCTTCTGCTCGCACCTTCTATGGCGAGTCCTCCCCTGTTTGCATCTTCCTGACAGATTCCAGCTAGTTCTAATATATTCTCGGCTGCAAATCCTGCTCTCTGGCCAGCTCTGGCCTGTGTAGTGCTGAGGTCTGCAGCCCTACGGGGGCTGGAGGCCAAATGCATCATAGGCCCAGGCCAAGGCTCCAGGAAATTGGGGTCAATTTCCTACTCTCTTGAGGGCCCAGCAGAATCATGGGGCCTGGAGCCTGGGGCTCCAAGAGGGAAAATCTGGGTTCTCTATAGCCATACGAAGCTGCAAAATTTGCCACAAGCCCACACAGAACCACTGAGAGTGACTTTGCCAGTTGCCCCATAGCTTGGGATAGGCCATCTTCTCCCATGGCCAGAGGGGCTTCCACTGTAACTGTACCCTCCTCCTGCTGGCCCAGTAGAGACCTTGAGAGGAGGCCCCTTTTCTGTTCTGAATCCTGTCTCCTTGCAGCTGTTTTCTCAGACAGGGAAGCTTCCACATCAGCCCTTTCAAAGAGTTTATTCATTTCCTCATGCACTCACTCTGCATTTATTTCCTCACTTATTCATTTACTCATGTTTGCATTTATTTCCTCAATTATGCACCCCTTTATTTTCTTGTTTATTAGAAAAATAATTCATTCCATCACTCTTCACCTATTCACCCCATCTTTGATTAAACTACCAGTTCTGGAATGAACAAAATATCTGTTGAGTAATACATGAATGGACTGAGGGGCCAGCTATTGTAGAATCCCTGAGGACACAGGACCAAATAGGGTACCATCCTTGACCTTGAGGAGTGCATTAGCTAGTTGGAGAACTACACTAAACAAAGAGATGACACTGTGTTGGAGACACTAAGGTAGTGTGCCGTGCAGAATTGGGGTGGAATTAGGGCAGAAAGGGTCACCTCAGAAAAGGTGTTTACTAAGCAGACAGGGAATTAGGGCACAGAGGAGCAAAACACACACACAAATAAATAGTAGAAAACACAATATGTGGGCCTTCTAGACTGCAGGTAGTTGAAACTGACCTCCAAGGCTGGTGGTGCTGCTCAGGAGGGGCATGAGGGGGAGCGCCAGGCAGAGGTGAGTTGGGAGGGCCCTGGAGGGCAGAGCAGGAGTCTAAATGAAAGCTCAAGGTTACCATGTTGAGCTTCTCATCGTATTATAGGAGAGGGAGAGCATGTACAGCTTGTTCTGAGATCTTTTACAAGAAGATCCCATGTGCTGAAACCATCCTTACCTCCCCATTTCCTTGGGGAGAGTCAGAACTCCCTAAGTTGGTTCCAGAGCCCACACCTCATCTGCTTTTCTTCCTCCCCTGAATCACAGACCCCAACAACACCAGCCTCTGCTGCATCCACTGTACTTCCTGGCATTCCTACATGACTATCTTCCAGAATATCCTTAGTTCCTTTTCTGCCTGGATACTTCCCATTCTTGCAATTTCTCTTCCATGTACCACCTCCTCTAGGAGGCCTTCCCTGGTTGTACGCTCACAACCAGTTACCCTTCCCCAAGTACTCACAGCCCTGGGGGCCCTCTGTGTCACTGAGCACAATCACAGTGACATGGCCGGGTGTTCCCATGCCCACCTTTCCCACCAGCTCCCTGCGCAGATCCTGGTTCCCTACATTTTTACCCCAGAGAGCTGGGTGGAGAGTAGGCACTAAGGAGTATTCCTTGAATTTGGTGGCAGTTCTTAAATACCTACAAAGGAAGAACAATAGCCCATTGGAAACCTGGAGGTTGGAAGGGGTTTGAAGAAAGGCCTGTGCCTTCAAACTGTATTTGCCTAATATTTTGTAGGAGATTGAGAAACAGTACATTGCCTACTTTAAAAAGGTGGGAGTGGTCACAACTAGAAGTGGCCTCACGTCATTCTTTTGGTGCCTTTACTGGTGGAAGTGAAGGAAAAGGAAAAGGAGAGGCAGGGAGGGAAGGAAGGGAAGAAAGGGAAGGGAGGGAAGGAAGGCGGTGGAAGAGAAAGCTTCTCAGCTGGGCTGGGGTGACCTAGTGAACGCAAAAAAGAGCCCTGACATAGGATGCTTTCTCATAGGCCAAGAGAAAGCAAGCTTTGGTATAAATCTGCCAAGACACACTCTCTTATTGACTCTCATTTAAAAATAAAAAAGACAATAGTAATAATAAATAGCACAAATTCAAGCATAATTGCTTAGATTGAAATTTCTGAAAGACCACTATGCTCAGATTTTAGAAAACCTGGAGTTACATTGTCTAGAAAGCTTGGAGCAAGTTTCTTCCAGTTTAGAGTCCTCAGTTTCCCCATTTTTAAAATGGGGATACTAACAATCCCTCTCTTTCAGGGTGACTGAGTGTCATCCAGTGATAAGAAATCATTTTGGAACATATTCGGACCTGTGGGAGATGAGACTTTGGTTTCTTTGTATTCTGAGAGGCTTGTCCTATTGGTAGTTGGAGTCCCTGACTCGGTATCTGTGCTCTTCAGGGACGTGGGAGCAACATCATCCATTGCCGGAAAGATGGCACCTGGAGCGGCTCCTTCCATGTCTGCCAGGAGATGCAAGGCCAGTGCTCAGCCCCGAACCAGCTCAACAGCAACCTCAAACTGCAGTGCCCCGATGGCTACGCCATAGGTATGACAGGCCCATAAGGGGAGCAATAGGAGGCTGAGTCCTCCCAGGAACCGAGGATGGGTGCCTGGGTGGGTCACTGAGCACCTCTCCTTGTGAGAGCACCTCTCCTATGCACCTCCTGCATAGGCATGAGGGAAACAGTGAATGAGACTAGACCCTGATCTCCCAGAAGGGGGTCAGAGATGGGGCATTGGTGAAGCCATGGTGGACGGATGGCAGAGTCAACAGCACAGAAACCTGCTGCATGCCAAGGGGGGTTTCTGGAGGAAGGGATGCTTACCCAAGGTTTCAAAAGAGCCTGTCAGGCAAGAAATAGTGTCCAGAGAGAACAAATCATGTGACCAATGGAGGGGGAGATAGGAGAGTACTCATCATGTCTAGGGAAGTCACAGGAAGCCTGTGCACCAACTTTTATTGTCACTCCTAAAATTTGTACCACACTAAACATCCATGAGCACCTGCCGTGAGTCAGGCCCCAGGTTAAGCATGTCCAGGGCATCATTTCCTTCCTTCTCAATAACTTAACAGATGAGACAATTGAACCTGGAGAGGCAATGAAATGTGCCCCCAAATCCTGAGCCCTGGCCTACTCAAAGCCTGGCTCTTTTTCATGACATCTGGGATGCCTCCAAGGGAGGATAGCCAGCATTTTCAGATTACTGTCTGTGTGGTGATAGGCCAGCTTCAGAAATGCACAGTGAGAGATACAGCCTGGGACCCAATACCAGGCACTTGCCTAGTTGAAACCAGGAGTCTGGACAGATGTATCGATCACCACCTCCACGACTTTGCTGAGAACTCGGTGCCCATGGAGTCTGACCTCATCCCAGGGCAGTGATGCTGGCCTCTTGATCTGATTCCCTAATTGACCATGATGAAAAGCCCAGGGATTTGAATGTCTTTTCTCATGGCCAGTGTGATTTATGGGGAAGTTGCCAGGGCTCTCTAGTGCAGAAGGTTCTTTGAGTGTCCACAGAGCCAACATCTTCTTTAACTGGCACGCTGAGAGTTGTCACTGCATGTCAGGAATCAAGGCCTGTGGTTGGAGAATGGAGATTTTTGGGGCACTGCCCACCTCCTCGGATGGCAGAAGTTCTTCATCTAAACATAGGATAGGAATCAGCATTCCTGTGTTTGCTTAGGGCACTTGTTCTGCAAGCCTCAGAAAACACCAGAGCATATAGATGTGCTCTCTCTCTCTGATGGTTCAGAAAGAACTTTAAGATCTTACAGAGCCCATTAATCCAAACAACTGTGAGCAGAAGGGTTGTGGAGAGATGAGATCTTGTAGGGCCAGCCAAGAGAGACATTCTAGTCTGGGGCATCGGGGGGCCACCATGGTGAACAACACTGGTTGCTGCATCCAGGTGGCTATGCATGATGCTGGACACACACGTCTGTGATGGGTCCCCGCTCCCAACGCAGTCAGAGTAGACAAGTGAACGATCATACTTGTGACTGACATTAAGTAGCCCTGTGAGAAAAGTTCTGATTAATAACATTTATTTAAAAACAAACAAACAACTAGAGAAGTAGATTTGGTGTGTGTATACTCACGGATGCACTGAAATACATTCATGCACCTATAAACACATACCACATGCAGAAGTGCTTTGTAACCAAATGCAGCATCAAACACATATCATATAGTAAGTTCATGCCTCACACCTCTAGATCATCCAAATACCACACAAGTGTGACTTCTAGGAGTTGATAGTGCAGTTGTTCTATTTAATTGATGTAATATTGTTAAGAATTTAAGCCCCCCACACACATGTAGCACGTGAATCTACACATAGCACACATGCGTGCAATACACAAATACACATCATTCAGGGTCATAAACACACCATAGGCCCCCAATGTATTAAACATATAAAGCTACGCAGAGCTCACACCTACATTTACACAAACAGGTCACACGCTACACTGTGCACATACTGTATTCACATGTCACAACCACATGCAAATGAACTTCAGAGAGTACTGGCTCTCTACTCTCTCTCAGAATGGTCTAGAGAGAGAGGAAGGGGTGTGTGTCATGGCAGTATTCCTTTACTCACTGAGCTTTGTCAAGGTCAAAGCAGAAAGAGAAAGAAATCTGTATAACATTGAAAAACGAATGACCTTCCCCAGAACCCATGGGACCTTAGATGCCCATCCTATGAATACAGTATCCAGGATGGGTGACAGGTAGGCAGGGAGCCACGTAGAAGGGGCAGAGAGATGAAAAAGAGACTGAGGAAGACAGTGAGAAAGGAGGAAAGCATGTTTCCCTCTCCCTTTTCTGCAGTTCCCACAGTCCCTTGTCCAGCTCCCAGACTGAGCCCTGCCTGGGGAGAGCCCACCTCCCCAGGAACAGGGTTTTGATCAGAGACCTTATAAGCCAGTGAAGTGTGTGCAGGGGATAGGGGCTGGAAGGCAAGGTCTCGAGTCACCCAGCCCAGTCCCGCTCCCTCTGGTCCTTCCCAAGCAGCCTGGGGAGGTTTGTGTGGCAGATATGAGCCTGCAGAAGGTTACTGCTGCTGCTGCCGCTGCCACCGGCCTGCCTCCTCCCGGGAAGGGGAGGCGGGGGCTTGGTGAGATCACCACTCTGTAATGATGCCAATTATGGCTCATATATCACAACACAGCAGCCTGGTCCTGAAGCCCAGGAGCCAAGGCTTGGGGGAGGGGAGCAGAGAGAAAGGAAGGCAGGAAGCCTGGACAGCCGCAGAGGACAGCAAGGGCCCTCTGGTTCCACCCCGTTTCCCCTTCTTCCCAGCTCTTTTGTCTATTGAGTGGTGCATCTCAGAGGAAGCATTCCCCACAAGAATTTTATCATCACAGTTTTGTTTCATCTTTGCTCCCTAAATCTTTCACCCTGGTCTCGTGACAAAACACACACCTCTGAGTCTCCCTGGCTCACCCCTTTTCGTCTTCTTGTGCCTCCCTCCCCATTTCTTTCCTTTCCTCTGCCCTTCACCATTTCTGTGCCCTTCCACCGAGCCTCCCTTGCTCTTCTCTCCATGTGGCCACACCTTGTCCATTGCAGGGCCTCTGGCTTTGTAACCTGCAAAATGGGTGTGATGACATCTGTGTCCTAGGGCTGGAGCTGCTAGGGACTGAAGTGACTTAGGAAAACCACCTGAAAGCTGAGAGTGTTCCCATATTTAAATGCATGTGTTCTAAGCATTGTTCTGGACCATTTAACCCAACTTTGTCCCTTCTTTAGCCCTTGTGAGTTTCTCAGACTGAAGATAATGGTAAGACAGCAAAAGGAAGGGTCGTGGAGAGATTATGTACATACATGCACGACAGCATGGGTGTGCATTACATATGTATGTATGAGCTCATATACACACATTATCTAGATATGGAAGGAGCTGTTTAGAATGGCTAATACAATAAGACATTGAAAGAAAAGAGCTGGCTCACTTCTAATGACGATTTAGTGTTCAGAGGGTGGTTCTGGCACCAGGGCAGAGAAGTGACCTCCTCACTGTCTGGTCACATTCTGACAGGGTAGTTTTTGCCCACAGGGATAAGTACCTTTTGGGAGTCCTGAGGACATCCAATAGGATAAGCTTTATTTTCAGGAGACCACAGAATGTGTGAGGTCCGGGTGGAAAAAATATGAGGCAAATCATAGTCAACCTGCCAACCCACAGCCTGAAGGTCAACCGTATTCACCCAGAAGTCCCTGGACCAGGGACCAGTCCCTTCTGTGTACTAAACCTGCCCCTGTTAATCATCCCTCCTGCTATTGACTCATTACCCAATTCATTTTATATTCCTTTATCCATTTAATCCATCATTTACCCACTCACACATCCATGCATGCACTAATTTCCTCCTTCATAAGATACCTAACTTCCTGTCCATCACTCCTCCATTCGTTCATTCATGCATTTCCTCGTCCGCTGATGCCCTCACTCACTCATTCAGTCTTTAACTCATTTCTGGCTCTGAGCATAGAATGGGGAACATGGCCAGTGCTGACCCCATGGAGTGACAGTCAATCAGGGAAGAAAACTATTGATACAACAATCATTGAACAAACAAGAAATGACCATGTGATAAATGCTATAATGGGTGCCTGTAAAGGTTGGCCTGTCAAGAAGCCATGGGTTCCTCTCTGGGCAAGTGGTACTTGAGCTGAGGTCTGGAGGAGGGTCATTAGTAATGTGCAAGTTGAAGAGGAATGGCAAGGGTCCAGAAGGTCCAGGAGAGGGCAGGGATGAAAGCTCAGTGGAAGGAGAAGTGTGGGGACTAAGGAGCTGGGTTGCATTTATGTCCTCATCTCTCACTTGGCAGGTGCCCACTGAGCTCTCTCAGGGTGTCAGGCACTGGGTGAGACTCTGAGAGCAACCTCACCCCTTCCCTCCTAGGCAATGCTCTGCCCATGGAAATGGGGCAGAAGGGGGAAGGCAAGACTCATCAGTGCCTGAAAGACAGAGTGATCAAATGCAGTAGTCATTGAGAAGATGCAGAAATCAGGGTAGACATCTTGGGGCAGTTGAACTAAGCCTTAAAGAACGGAAAGGGTTTGGTAATGGGAAGGAAGTCTTGGGGGATATTTGAAGAGATGGGGTGAATAGGAACAGAAGCAGAGGTAAGGAAGTTTGGGGCTCAGTGAAAGCTTGAGTATAGTTCAGTGTCATTGGACCAACCAAGTCAAGAAGGTAGTTAGTGGAGAGAAGACTGACCAGATCATGAGAGGCACTGAAGGCAAGCAGAGTGGACTGGACTTTGTCCTGGATGTGGGCAACACTGGAAAGGTTTCCGAGCAGAGGAGGATCATGACCCAACTAGGCTCAGGGCCAAGGAAATGGTAGCTGCCAGCTGGATTGGAGACAAGTGGATGGAGCCAGGGAGACCATAGGTGGCCATGCCAAGGGAGTTCACTCCTTTCCACTGCCCTGAGGTTGGGACAGCCACAGCCACTGGGGACAAGGCAGCTCATGGCCACTGGGAGACAGGGGCTAAAATGCCACCTTGTGTTGTGCTTCCCTTCAGGGTCAGAGTGTGCCACCTCGTGCCTGGACCACAACAGCGAGTCCATCATCCTGCCCACCAACGTGACCGTGCGTGACATCCCCCACTGGCTGAACCCCACACGAGTGGAGGTGAGTGATCAGTGCCATCCACCTGCAGTTGACACGGAGGGAGATGCCATTGTAGAGCCCCGACCATGTTCCAGCCCAGAATTCATTCCTTTGCCCCTTTCGTCACATTTAATCATTACACCTGCGCTTTAGAGTGGGGACTGGCTCACAATGCTTTCTCCAGGCTGTAATTATTTAATACCTCCCATCAGGCTCTGTGCTGAGGGACTTTCATTTAATTGTCCCTCTGAGTTCTGATGAAAGAGTAGGAATAAGAATAATGTACCTAGTGTACAAGTGAGGAAACTGAGGCACCAAGAACACATAGGTAGTGGGCACAGAGCCGGGGCACAGAGCCAGGTTGCAGTGTAATAATGTTGGTTGGATATGAAGTGGCACTGTTTGGCTTCTCTAACACCCTCCCTATAGCTGTGCACTTTATATAGCCTTAGTTCGGGGGGATCTTTCTTTATGCTTTACCAGTTTGGTGGGAAGCAATTAATATGTGACATTAACCACAGGAAATAGTCACACCTATTGTTTATGGAGCACTTACTGTGTCCTATGCCTGGGGCTTTGCACACAAGATGACATTTACACCCCTACTGAGGGTAGGAGGGAGGGAGGGGTGGTGGTTATCTGTACTACTAGACACTGAGACCTCAGAATTGTGAAGAACTCAAAGCAGAGACTTGAGCCCAGCCACAAGTCCAAACGCCACATGCTTCCTACAGCACCAGGCTCGCACTCTCCTGGCCAGATAACTGTGGAGGCCCCCACCTGTGACAGTGTCAGTTTGACTCTGAGGTTGGTTGTTTTCACTTTCCCTTGTGTCATCTGATCCGTTAGGGACCCCAAGCTGATGTAGAACCCACTCTTGTCCTTCAGGACAGCATGGTTTCCTGGCCTTATAGATTGATCTGAACACTGGCTGCTTACCTGGGAGAAGTGAGAGAGGGAGGTAGGGGGCAGGTGAGGTTCAGCTAGCTGTATCTCCCTCCACCAGCCTTTTTGCCTGGGGTGCTGGGAACTGCTGCCTGCCCGCCTGCTGTAGATTGAGCCCTGGATAGCTGGGCAGAACCTGATACAGGGTGTACTGTTTCTCAAATGAGCTGAGGGCACGGTTTCCAGGGCTTACTCAGCGCTCTGGGCAAGTGGACTTGGCCAGAACCCTTGGCTCCCCTGTGCACCCTGGCCTGCATCTCCCCTCCGCTCCCCTTCCTCTTTCTCTTCTTCTACTCCACAGTTTTCTGTTTCGTCTTTGTTTCTCCAGTTTCATTTCCTTTTATCCCAACTCTACTTTTCTACTCTCTTTCTCTCTCTCATCCTAGGTCATTCACACTGGTCTCTTTCTGACCACTCTTCCTCCGCCCATTACCATCCTCTCTGTCTCTTTTTCTCTGCATATTCACAGGAAGTCCTGAGTCTCTTACCTCAGGCTCCTTCATTAGTTTCATCCACCCCAGGGTGCCTTTTCCGATTCCTAAGCTGGAATCCCCACACGGATTCTCCCAAAGTGCCTCAGTGTGCATGGATGTGCTGAATTCCTGAGTCACAGTCCCAAGGCAGCTGGAGATTCCCAAATCCAAGCCCCTGATTGTTCAGAGAGAGAAACTGAGGATCACAGAAGGAAGGACGGGTCAGGGTCACATGGGCAGTAAAGCTAGACTCCTAGCTAGGACTTGTGACTGGCAGCTTCTCCAAGCCCCAGAACAGGTGTTACTCATACACAGAGCTAACACAGGAGACCTCCCTGTCACCCCAGTATCAAGAGTCTTCTTGGCCTGGTGAGGCTCTCACTTGAGGTCTTTTCCACCCTTGAGTGAATTCCCACCCTTTCCTCCATGAGCCTGGGGCACTAAAGAGTTCAGTTATAATTCACTGTGAAATAAATCCAGGGATTTGAAAGCCTGCAAGCCGCCCACCCCCCTAGTCGCCCACCCGCTGCCTGCCCGCCCCAGCCCCCACCCAGTTCCCCAGTCTGCCTGCCTTTATTGATGCCGGCCTACTGAGAGAGCCATAACGAGGTTCAGACCTCCACCGGTCTCTGGAGGCCTCATTATCCAGGAGGAAAAAAATGTAGAAAAAGGGAGGAGGGCGAAGGGCATAGATTGATGACTTCCAGGAATAAGGCAGAAAAGCTGGCCTCTGCTGCACCCTTGCCCTTCGTGCACTGAGAGCGGCAGGAGTAAAGCTGCTGGTGCAGGCATTTCCAGGCCCAGGGAGGCCCTGGATAGCTCCTCTGCTTCCTGAGGGTTGGCCTCTGTGCAGTACTGTGAGGAAGATGGTTGGAGTGAGGTTCTGCTCCAATGCCTCCTGCCTTTGCCCCAGGGTAATAGTGAGAGAGGCCCCAACTGCCATCAAAAGATGTCTTCTGCAACCAGGCACTGGGCCATGCGCTGCCCACCCTCACAGACACCCCTGTATAATAGGTGGGTATCAGGCTACTTGTGTTTCCAGTAGAGGAAATGGAATTTCAGAGATGGGGCCTCTTGCCTAAGAGAGATTGGAGAGGGACCTGACCCAGATCAGCCAACGCTGCCATTTGCTTCAGAAACCCCTGTAGCCCCTGGGGAATATAAAATAATAATAACAAAGGCAAAGCATATTTACTTATTGCTTACCAAGGATGTACAGGCTCAAAAATAAGAGGTAGTTTATAGCATTTGCCGATTTCTGTGGTGTAAAGACTTCCACCACAGCAGATGTCAAGGTCTCTAAATATCCATCGCTGAAAACAAAGTAAGGAAGACACAGATGCTGCCCACCACTGGCACTTATCCACAACAGGCTCTGCATGTACTGACATGTCTGATGACTATGTAGACGAGCGGAGTATCAGCCCTGAGATCATGCATCAAGATTACAACACCAGAATGATGAGCTTGTGCAGGCAGGACTGTGGTCATCTTATTTACCATAGCACTTCACTCAGTTCCTAGTACACAGTAGATGCTCAGTAAATATTTATGGTTGCTTAGGCAGGTGACCAAGGTTGTAGTCCAAGTCCTGGCATTTTTATGCTGTATGGCCTGGGGAAAATTTTATCACTTCTCTAGGTCACAGTTTCCTCATTTGTGAAATGAAAGTTAGACCTAGATTGGGTATCATAAAGTCAAACACCTACAGAACCTGGCAGGTAGGATAAGTAGGGAAAGCAGGCTGACATATCCTATATGTCAAACACCTGGGCATGTTATTAACGTTAGTGATCATAGTGTTTACTATAAATACTGCATAAAGACAGAGAGACTGAGAGAAAATGACAAGAAACACCCCTGTACATAGAACCCAACTTCAGAAAACTTTAGAAGTTTTTTTTTTTTTCCTTTTCTTGAGATGCAACTTACATGCTAATGGGAAGCATGAGGCTTGAGGTTTGATCAATTCCTGTGCCTCATGCACCCCTGAAATCACCACCCGCATCAGGATGTGGACCTTGCCTGCTCCAGGCCATGTCACATCACCAGAGTAGCTGTTTGGGGTCTCCACCTCTAGAGTTGATTTTGTTTATTTTTGGACTTAAAACTAGAATCAGACAGTCTATGTCTCATGAATCTCTTTCATAGACATATTTTAATTTCTATAATATTATGCCTCTTCTTTTTTTTTTTCCTTAAGTCATCCCTTCTCAACTTTACTTTCCCCACATGCACTTTTGAAAGAGATGGATATATGGAGATCTCTTCCTCCAGCTGAATAAATGAGATGAGGCAAACTCAAGGATCGTAGACATGCCCTCTGTCTTGAAGCTAAATAGAAAGCAAGGGAGGGTGGAGGCTGTGGCGAACTGTGAACAACAACAAAATAAGAGCACATGGTTTTTGTTGCCACTTGCAGTGGGAGGTGGGTCTAATCAAGAGCAGCAATGTGGAAATGTGGGCCTTGTGCCCCCCCCCCCGCGCATCTTTTGTTTATTTTTTTTCAGTACAAAACATCTGGAGTTTTTAAAATCTGAAATCTCTTTCTCTTTCTTTTTGTATTGATAACTAATTCTCACCTTTGAAAGTTTAGGATGAGATAGGCTCTTCTAGCCTGGATATCTGAATTCTGGGAAGGGGAGCTTTTCCCATCAGCTCCTAAGGAGCATATCCAATCTGCCCCTGCGGTGTCCCTTGCTGAGGGATGCTGGGAGTTTTACATAAGATGCACCCCCAGAATTCCTTTGGGTAGGAAAGCCTTTGGCTTTAATAATGTGTTCTAGAAAAAGCATGGAAGGAGGAAAAAGAGGAAGAGAGTGAAATAGGGAAAAAAGAGGGAAGAGGCTGTGTTTGCTAGGGCACTTTCATAGATGCCACCTCACTGTCTCCGTCACATCTGATAAGGCCTGTACCTCACTTTGCAGTTGAAGATGAGGCTCAGAGAGGTTGCAACTGCCTGGCTGACATAACTAATATAGTTGAATTAGCTAACTCTGCTTCATTCCATCTTTAAGTCAACCAACCATCCTCCACGTTTTGAAAAATAGACACATGCAGTACATGCAGACAGGAGAGGCAGAATTCCTTCCCTGAAAGAAGAGGGCATGATGGACAGCCATGCCAAGAGTCTGAAGGTCAGAGGTAGAATGGTTCTGATGAGTAAGTCCAGTCCATCTTCCATGTAGATGTAGTTACCAAGTTCTCAGGAGGGGAAGCTGACACCTGAAGAGATGCAGCCAGAGTCTGCTGAGTAATTTCTCTTTTACTCATGGATACGCTCATACCTTCACTCCTTTGCTCATTTGTTTGTTCCTTCATGCATAAACATTGATTACGTATTTCCAAATGTCAGGTATGCTTCAAACACTAGGGACTTCCATGACAGCACATGGAAGAAAGCCAGAAGCTCAGTGACAGATAAAAAGCTGATAACACTTGTTGATATGATTCACTAGGAACAGGTCCTGTAAGTCAAGGGAAAAGGACAGCTTTTCTGAGCAGGACATCTAAGAGGGTGTCAGATCTGGGCCTCAGGATGAGGAGGCCCTCTTAAGACTCTCTCATGTCCTTAACTCTGGTTGGGACCTGCCTTCTCTGGGCTTCATATTTTAGATACTCTGCCTCTCCCACATTTATCTTAAAGTCTCTCCACCTTTCTGAACCTTGATCTTCCCATTGTTTGCGTGAGTGACCTGTTTTTTATAATGACAACTTTGGTATCTCTGAGAATTTAGAGTATGGTATTCAAAGTGTGGACCTTGAAGTCAGATAGATTGAGATTTAATTGCTGGCACTGAATGTGTGTATGATTTGGGGCAGGTTGTTTAACTTCTCAGTGCCTTAGTTTCCTCTTATGGAATCCAGAGTCAAAAAACTAATAATAATACCTATGACATGAAAGCACCTAGCATGACACTTGGAGCATAATATTCATTTAACAGAGAATTGTGTGCTGATGACAGTAACGATGGTGTTGATGATGGTGGTGGTGCTGATGGTGACAGAGATACTGCTGGTGGTGCCACTGATGATGGTGCTGGTGAAGGTGGCAGTGGTGCTGGTGGTGTGGTGGTGATGTTAATCAAAGCCAGGAAGAAAAGACAGTCTATCTCTATATCCACCAAGGCAGGAAAAGGAAGCCTTCTTACAAAGTCTGATCTGAAAAAGGCTCTGCCTGGCCTAGATATCTTCACTGGTATTTTGGAGGAACAAGGCTGACATTTGAGGAGCCCCTTCTGGGATCTCCCAATTTGTGGTATAAACAGCTTGGCCTTTCCTTCAACTCCCACTGCCTGTCCCCTTTCCCAGTTCCTCCAGCACACAGAGGGGCCCTGTAGTCAGACAGGTGGGGCAAGCAGCCCTGAGTAATAGTGGAAAATCCAGAAGCCTTGGAGAGATCAATAGGCTCATGCAGATAGTATAAAAGTCCTTTTTCTGAACTCACGTCAGGTAAACCTCAATTGACAGAAACTTGCACAAGCACATCGTGACATTCCTACAGATGGCTAAATTAGCTCTTGGATAAACAGGGGGAGGCATAGGGATCAAGTCCCTGGTGGATCCCCATCTTGCTGTTTTCTACCTCTTGAACCTTTGCAATCTGCCCTCCAACATCTCTGGATGTTGGCTGGGGACAGACTCTGAGAGTCAGGAAAAAAACTCACTAAAGTTTCTCAGAGGATGAAAACAGGCGATCTTGTCCACTCTGGCACCATGGCTGGGAATCCGAGGGAGGAAGAAATATAGAGGCCATTCATAGTCCTCCAATATGTATTTGTTTGCTATGCTCCGCACCTGATCCTGACGGGAGACAGAGGTGTTTGAAGCCCACGACCTGCCCTTATGAAACTTCAAGAATTGGTCTAAGAAACCATTTCTCTAACAATTTATCTCAGTGCATCATCATGATAAGCCTCTGACATTTCCAGTACTCATTCACACATGGAAGAACCAAGACTCTTTGGAAATTTACAAAGGAATATCAAGCTATAGTTGCAACTACACCTGCCCTATTTTAGATCTTTTGTTCTTCCTCAGAAACCACCTTAAGTGTATATTGGGAAATGGTAGATGGTGTCAATAGGGGGCTAGGTAGTAGATGTCACATTGAGAAATAGATTGGAACATCATCATGTGAGGCTCCTTGTTCAAGATCTCTAATTTAATTCAGTCTACACAAACTTAACCCTCTCAACTAGCACTTTGCCTGGCACTGAAGACGTCCTGAGACTCTGTAAGAGAAGAAGACAAATGAAGAAGTTATTGTTCATTGGTAAAATGGTCTCTACTTTGAGATGGATCTATTTCCTCATAACATAAGTATTTATTGAGCTTCCTCTGTGTGCCAGGCCCTGTTCCAGGCAGGCAAGATCTCACACATGAGCCAGTGGTACTGTGGAGCAGAACAGAAAGGCACCAACCCATTCCTAGCCTGGAGTCATGTGATTCCTTTTGTCACAGCTTGCCAAGAAACCTAATTACACTTTGGCTTCTATATACGTCTGCCTTCAGGGAGAGAACGGGCTGGTCACATGGATTTCCCACATTCTGGCCCATGTGACTATTCATTTCTTAATTAAAATTCATCAGCTGACACTTAGCCAGGAGAGCAATCTCTGACCATATAGACCTCAGTTGCTGGTCCCTGACACAGCTACCTCTCACTGTACAATTTCATTTTTTTAAGGAAATAATTGTAATCTAGCATGAAAACAGGCATCTGTAAAGAATAGAAAAGGGAACTTTTAAGATTTTTATGATAGTTCCTTTCTGGATAGTATTTGCTCTTCCTAGTTTTATTTATCTTTCTTCTTTCATCTACTCTAAAATATATATCATCATGTTGGGTTTTATGCTATAAGTTGCTTTAAATCATTTCTGGGACAATTGCTTGTTTCAAACCTTGGTTTCTCCACTTAACAACTAGGGAGTTTGGGGGCTTTATTCTCCTGTGACACAAGATTAATGCCCACTTCATGGCATGGTGGCAAGAAATAAATAAGATAATGCATAAAGTAATTAGCACCACAAATACACTCAGTATATTTTAGTTGTTGTTATCATCATCATCGTCATCATCATTATTATGAAGGGAGGCTATAAATAGGTACATATATGCATATTCACAAACGCTGCCTGAGTAGGTCAGGAAATGCACCACAGAGGAAATAAGTCTTGAGAGATATTTAAAAGATACCAAAGATTCTTAAAGTGCCCAGATGGAGAAGGACATTTTAGTGAAGAGGAACAGCAACAACAAATCCTCTGGTACAAAAGTCCAGGCACAGCTGGGCACCTGTAATCCCAGCACTTTGGGAGACTGAGACAGGAGAATCGCAAGTTCAAAGCCAGCCTCAGCAACGGTGAGGCGCTAAGTGACTCAGTGAGACCCTGTCTCTAAATAAAACATAAAATAGGGCTGGGGACGTGGCTCAGTGGTCAAGTGTACCCCTGAGTTCAGTCCCCAGTACCAAAAAAAAAAAAAAAAAAGTCCAGGCAGCCTCAGGGAATTGTGTGCAGATCCATGTGATGATGACAGCGGAAAGGGTCCCTTCCTTGCTGGGGCTCCAAACTGGAGGTCAGCTTGTTCCTTCTACAGAACACTTGCTCTCAAACTACAGTGTGCATCAGAATCATTGAAGAGGCTAGATTTGCAAATGAAGAGTTCAGGCCCTGGCCCCAGAAATTCAGATCCATTAGATAAAAAACAGAGTCAAATAATCTGCCTTTTTAATTCTGATGAAAACAGTGCTCAGGTCTTGCTTGGAGAGACCCTGCTCCCATCTCCTTGCTGCAGCCACATACATACATGCACACATACACACGAGCATGCGCGCACGCGAACCCTTCCTCCTCCCACCTTATCCCCAACCACACCAATAGGTCCAAATCTGTCAAAAATTTTCTGAAGGGCCTTTCTCTTCGTGTTTCCATCTCTCAATTCTGCTTCTCCACAACCATTGCTCCTGCCAGGGAAATACAGACACATACAGTGAACACAAATATTGTTTTAATCTTATGGCTCCTGTTATTACAAGTACCTGGGCAAGTTCTCCATGTAAATACAGGGTGAGGTCAGGACTTGGAAAGACTGAAAGGTGGAGAGGTTGAATGTGATGCCAACAAAGAGGTGGCTGCCTCCAATCCCAAACCCATCTGACCTCTGTCTCCATCTTTTCTGCAGAGAGTTGTCTGTACTGCCGGTCTCAAGTGGTATCCTCATCCTGCTCTGATTCACTGTGTCAAAGGCTGTGAGGTGAGTCACAGGGAAAGACTCCTCAGCTCCCTAGAAATAATTCTAATGTTGTTATTGCTATGTTTGTGATGGCTACCATTTACCATACTTATGAAGGGTTATGAATATCCATTTGGCAAACTTCTTATAGGGATTGGCAATCCCATTTTACAGATGCTGTGGTTGAGGCACAGAGATATGAAGATACATATTCAAACTTACGGTTCATAGATAACAAAGCTGGCATTCCAAGCCAGGCTTTTTTGTCTCCAAAGCCCGTGACCTGCATACTATTGGTTCTGTAAGAAAGGAAAGGAGGGAGGTAGTATTGATTTAGCATCTCTAATGTGCCAGGAATTTTATCATTACCCTGTTTAGCCTTTATAGAGGCTAAACTGCCTTTACATGAGGCAGTTTTTTTTCATTTTCATTTTATTCATAACCTAACTGACCTTGCAGATCAGTTTCTTCTGCCCCACATCTTTGGATTCACTCATTCTTCAACCTCAGCAGTACTATGGGTGTCTTAGACTCAACCATTGAGCTGAAATGGAAGAGCCTTTCAGACCCTTGAATTCACAGTTGAGCCATTCCCTAAGGCATGGAATTATGAAGACCTGGACCTGTGTGCCAGTGGCATGCTTGGAGGGGGCAGGGTCTTGGGACACAGATGTGTTCTCAAGAGAGGGTTATCCATGACCCCCAAAGACCTTTCTATGCATCACTCTGCCCCTTGTGGCTCTTCTCAGATGGAAGTGAAAAGGAGGCTCAAAATCTCCTCCAGAAGGATGTCCAAATCTCTGAGTCTCCCTAGAGCCCACCAAAGAAAATGCAGGTGAAAGGGACTAGATCATGTCGTAGAAAAATGTGCACTTGATGGAACTCTTAGAATGCCAGAGCCGGAAAGGCTCTTCTAGATCATGTAAAATTAAAATTTGATTTTAAAGATGAGGAAATGGTGGCCTCACCAAAGGCCAGGTCCAGAATTTGATGGATCCTCAAACTGGAAAGGATCTTAGTGAGATCTGGCTCTTCTTGCTTTTTGTATGGCCAGGAATTGAAGGCCAGGTCTGTGTTTGAACAGCCTGTTAGTTACAGAGACAAAGCGTGAGCCTAGGTCTCTGACTTCCAGGTTGCTGCTTTTCTCCTCCACTAGCCTACCTCCTGCCATGAGCCATTCCCTGATCTGTGTCACAAGACTGTCTGCGGGCTACACACTTCTTTCTGTGTGGTGTGGCACACAGAAAGCTTCTCAGGGCACTTGACATTGCAGTCTTGAAGAACTCCCATTCTTCCAGGCTTCAACCAGGAATGGCAAAACCAAGACCTGTGGCTGTTGCTTTCCTCCATCTCTCTGGATCAGCCCAGCATTTTTGGAAAAAGCAGCTTTAGTTACCTGAGCACCCCTTCTGCTGAGTCAGCAGTCTGGGCAACCAGTGTGACAGCAGAATTCGATCCTTCCTTTGACTCAGCAGTGAGGCCCCAGAGACCCTCACCTGTCAGGCTCTGAGCCCTGACAGTGATGCTTATCACCTTTGCCCTTGCAGGTGCCCCTAGTCTTCTCCTTTCCTCTTTGGCTAAGAGTTAAGAGATTGTGTCTTATTCAGGGCTGAAAGTATGCTTAGAAGAGGAATAAATTCTGGGAACAGGGAGGAATCATTGAGCCTTGATTGAGTATCTTTGGAGGTAGCCAAGATAGAAAAAGGGCTTGGGAGCCCCTGAGCCCTTTATCCTCTGCTCCTGGTTGAGTTCAAAGTTGATCCCTTGCTTATCCATTAAAGCTTCATTGAATGCCTATTATATGCTAATCATTAGTCTAAGTTATGGAAATATAATAGTTTTATTCAAGTGAAAATAGTAACTACATTCTTCCTGAGTCACCTATGATATCTTCCTGTCCTTCATCCATCCATTCATCCGTCATTTTATTAAGTGAACATTTCTTTGGTAAAAGTTTTGCTCAAATCACCATTTTACTAGGAAATCTAGGGAACAAAAATGGGTGACTCTTATTCCTTGTAAATAAAATAAACAAAGAGAGACTCACAGTAAATAAAATAGACAATTAAAGAGAGAATTCTAAAATGATGTTCCAAGACTATAACCAAAGCAAGGACAAGAAGCTATAGAAACACAGAGCACCCAGGGGTGTGATTTAGGGAAGGCATTTTGGAGGAGTAATAATTGCACTAGATCTTAAAGAACGGGTTGTTTTCCTTGTGTAAAAGTAACAACAGGAGAAACCCAGTGATGGGAGAAATCTCTAAGCAGCAGATTTTCTCCTGCTGTTCCCTGTCTCTAGAAAGTCTTCCTCCTCCACTCTCACCTAATTAACTCCTACTCATTTTTATCATCTCAACTGAAATGTCATTTCCTCAGGGACACCTTTGCTGAGCTCCCTGACTAGATCAAATGCTTTACTCTAATAGCATCATGTATTCATATCTCTTATCAGAGTTGAAACTGGCCAATTATATGTGTGATTATTTGATTAAAAACTTTTTCTTCACTAGAACATAAGGACTAGAGGTGAAGGAGATAGATATGTTGGCTATTATGTCACTTTCCTCAGCACAATATGTATATAGTAGGCATTCAATAAATACTGTTGGATAGAGGATGGATACATGCATGGATGGACAGCGATGGCTGCAGGAAAGGCCACAGAGAGAAAGTAGCTAGTAATGAGAATGGAGATTTTTTTCAGGAGCCAAATAAAAAATAACCACTTTCATTTAGAGTTTTTTTTTTTTTTTCTTTTTCCTCCTTCTCTTCTCTGGATCATTCATTACCAAGCCAGTTCCCTTTATTCTAAAGAGGAGACTATTGGTCTCTTTCATTAGCCTGTCCATGTACTATATGAAGAAGAATATAAGGAGAAGAGCCCACATGCAGACCTCCTGAGGCACAGAGAAAGAAAAAGGTTTAGCTCTTGTTGTTTGTTCCCCTCTGTTCTAACAGGAATGCAATCGAGTGATCATCGAGGCAGTCACAGCAGAGTCACAGCTGGGCTCAGCCACGGGCATGCGCACACCTGGGCTTAGCGCTTGCTTATTCTTAACTCCATCTTGCCAAGATATGTTTTAGACTCTAATAGGGAAGTAATGAAAGGGACTGTAGCATCTTGAGTTGAGGGTCACAGTTTGTGAATGAGAATCTGGAGCAGAGATGCAAAATCCAGGGATGCCACATGGTATGGACTCCTTGTGAACTTGGTGCTCCCCTGAGCAGCCGAGATAAGAAGAAAGCCCATTATAGCACAGGTGGTATGCTGCAATGTGATGGGCCTCGCTAGATGATGGCATCTTCTTTCTCATCAGTGAGTCACAGAGCATCAGAGAACCATCCAGCACCCTAGCCACAGAGGTTTCTAGGGGGCACAAAGACGAACTGGATATTGCTCATGTTATAAGGAGCTCAGAGACTTGCATCTGCTATAAAAGCATAAACAGCCACAGACTGTGATGTGCTAAGTGTTGGGATGGGGAACATACAGGTGGTAGGGGAGGGAGTCAGAGAGACACTTGGAACTTCCTCTAAGATGGTTCTGGCTTCACATCAGTAATGATTTGACACCATTACCTTTTCATCATCTTTGGACCATCACAGGATTGGAAGAACACGGAGAAAAAGAAAATAAGTAAATCAGTACCATCTAGAATATTCTAAAGTGGTGAAGAGTGAAAGGAAGAAGATATGGAACCAAATGAGATTCATGCACTGATCTTTTCCTGTCAGTGTGATTTTGACCAAGTCTCTTTCTTACTCTGAGTCTCAGGGTCTCCATATATAAAGTTGGAATGGTAATGTCTACCTCACATACTGCTTGAAGAAAAAAAAATAGTAAAGCATATGGCATCAAGGCTCGTCATGGTAGTCACACAACAGAGTCCATCTGTATTTCTCTGTTAAGGAATCCACCCTTAGGCCCAGATCATTGTGCCTAATTCCTATGCATTTTTAACATTTTACATTTATGATTCCTGAGCTTTTAACATTTTACATTTATGATTCAGTTTCCTAATTTATTTGCATATATTTTATTATGAATTAAGTATTTAATCACTCACTACCAGGAAAAACGGGAAGTGAGCTCAAATTTTCTTTTTCCTTCAAATAAAATGAGCCCTCTGTGTCAGAGAGGAGGTGGTGATCTGTCCTGTGGCTTGGTATACCCCAACATACAAAAGTATGTCTCTCTGCAAGACAGTACTCCTTTGGGGAAAAAATGGCAGATAAGAATGTTTATAAATAGTAAAAATGATAACTGTCTAAGGGGGTGTTGGGATTTGAAGACGGATAGGCTTACTGGATGTTTGTAAGATTAGAGATTGAAATGAACATAGAAGCCTCCATAAAACTCTGAAGACAGCCTGTACTTACTCCAGGCTGACCACAAAGCCTTGTCTCCTTCCTCTTTGTCTCCTCCTTTATAGCCCTTCATGGGAGACAATTACTGTGATGCCATCAACAACCGAGCCTTCTGCAACTATGATGGTGGGGATTGCTGCACCTCCACAGTGAAGACCAAAAAGGTAGGCCAGTGTGGGGTGCTGGGCAGCCACCTCTTGCATGCCTCTGCAGCTTGCTGGCCAGGGTCACTCCTTTGTGCTGGGTGACCCATTGTCCTGTTTGTGTTAGCACTCTGTCTTCAAGCTTTGTCTTGTTTTAGGTTTTATTTCTTTAGTCAATATTTAAGCTAATAGCACGTGCTGGGCCCTGGATGATGTTGGCAGATGTGGTCCCGAGAGCTTAGAGTCAGCTACGGTAGCCGATAAATATGTACTTTGAAAAGGTAATTATACATGCTCTGAGGGCCCAGATGAGGCATTAGAGAGGCTCTGAAGAGCAAGCTGTTTCTATACCTAAACTTGAAGAATGAGGGGAAGGGGCAGAGGAGGTGCCCAAGGAAAGAGTGTTTGGGGATGGAGACTGAGATGCAAAGTCCTAGAGAGAATTTACATATTAGGGAATAGTGGCTGAAGTCTAGAGGAGAGATAAAATCCCCAACAAGGATACATGGCCTCGGAGCATTTTATCACCCATTTTGTTTTCCCACCTGTGGAATTGGGAGTGGAGAAAAGGGGAAATCCTGGTCATGATTTTCTTCCTTTGCCATTTGGATGCACTCAGGAGTAATTCAGTAAAACTGGAGCATTTGAGCGAGATGCTTATCAAACACTTAATGGAAGAGTGGCTACCTCTGTTTGCCTCCTGACTATAGCTGGCACCAGAGTTTGGGGATCCAGCCAAGAGCTGAGGGGGGCTGAACTCATCCAACCCAAGTTGAGAAGCATCCTTGTGGTAAATGAGTTAATGGGAAACTCTTTCTATGTTTACACTCATCTTTCAAGTGAGCTGAAAAATCCTTCCCTCTCAACAATCATTTGCTCTCTATCTCATTGTAAAAGTCAGGGAACTAAGTTCCTAAGACAGGAACGGCAAAGAATCATAGCCAGCCTTGGCTGAAGCACTCGCTGCAATTATCTGACATAAACTTCTTATTTTATTAATGGGACACTGAGGCCCATAAAGAAGGAATGATTTGTGCAAGGTGGCAGAGTTGAGTAATAAACCCAGAGCCAACCTCCTGGCTTCCAGGCCATGTTCCTTGATATGCGACGTCCTTCAGAGTTGGTTCCTTCAAGAGAGATGCTCTAGCCATAAAATGCAAGGATGAATAAGAGCACACATTCAAATGGGGGGACTGTTGGTGGTCAACAGATAAGGATGTTGGGGTTCTCTGGGATTGGTCAGTCCTATGTAGCAACATATTTTAGCATGCTTTTTAGCATGGCTTTTCTTCCAAGGTTTTTATTGTTTGATAGAATACTGAAGGCATACATTATTTTTTGTACAAGAAAACACATTCACTTTCTATTAAAAATTTTATTGTCTTTCCTAATTATGAAACAGTATATATTCTATCCTTTGGAAAGTCCAGAAAGAAGAGAACAAAAGAGTTCATTTATTTTCCTAAAATCCAAAGATAACCTCTTTTTCTTTTTGGCATATTTTGTATTTCTTTTGGGTATATTTTCTGTGTATTTTGTTAAGTGTGTATGTATATATCGCTGAATTTCCAAATTGAGATCTTGTTTTATTTGATTTTGTTGACTATGCACAGCAAATCTTATACATAGTAATTATATAATATTAATGTAAACTTCCTGAGTATACTTTTTCTGTATTATTTTTTATTATATATGATTGCAATTACAGTAATTTACTTGTTTCCACTTTTATTTTTAATTTTTTGGTTATTTCACTTTTTTAAAATTATAAATAATGGCACTCACGAAGATCTTTGCACATAAATACTTTACAATTGATCCTTAGAATTAAATGACTCAGATAAAAGTCATAAGCATTTTTGCAGCTCTTTTTAAAAATTTTTTTAGTTGTAGATAGACACAATATCTTTATTTTATTTATTAATCTTTATGTGGTGCTAAGGATCAAACCCAGGGCCTCACACATGCTAGGCAAGTGCTCTACCACTAAGCCACGACCCCAGCCCCATTTTTGCAGCTCTTGATACCTCTTTCCAAATGATTGTGTGCCATAGTTATCTCTATTTCATTCGATTGGAGTAGGCTATTTTTGAAAATGAACGGGAAATGAAGTTTGTTTTACTGTAGAAGTTTCTGTGAAATTAAAACCATCTCACACTATCAGTATGAGAGAATAGCTGTGATTAAGATAATTTCCCTACCTACTGCTCCTTATGTACTAAAATATAAAAATAAAATAAAAACTGGGGTTTATTTTGGGTGGGACATTCTTAAATATATTACTCGTTTTTACCAAGTGCATAGTAGGGAGACAAAGTTATGAGATTGAAGTGTAGACTCCAAATTTATAGAAACTTTGGTTCCAATGTGTGTGTGTGTGTGAGTGTGTGTGTGTGTTTGTATATATGTATAAATATATATATATACATATATATATATGTGTTTATATATATATATATATTTAAGAAGGCATGTCTCCATTTTTGACTCTGTTCTTGAACTGGGGTCAGTTGCAACAATTTCAGACTCCAGGGTCCTGAGATCAGCACTGCTTCTTCACAAAAGGACCCCTCATTATGAATGTGGTTTGAAATTTTTGTCTTCAATGTTTCTCATCTTCCATTTTAAACTGTCCTTCCTTTCCATTGGCCACGGCAGCAGAAGGCAGATGGCCAGCCTTCTGTCCTCCAGTGAGATGAGTGTCCACTTAGCCTCTCTGTGTGTCCAGTTCTGGATCAGGCGATGTGGTCCCTCCCACATGGTGGGACCCAGGCAAACACAGCTGCTGCTCTTGTGAGACTTACTGTCTACAGGGGAGCCTGATATCAAGCAGCAAGCTGTATAACTATGCATTCATTCACCTTTGTGGGAGAGGCAGTGAAGGGGAAGGGACCATAGGGAGAACAGTGTGAAGGGCAGAGAAAGTTTCCCAAGGAAGTGACAGGTACAGTGGGACCTGAAGGAGGAGGAGATTTTCTGGTGAAGACGAACATGGCTGGGGGCAGCAGGGGAGAGCTCGTTACAACTGCATGTGAAGTATGTCTTAGGTTTAAGTCTCTCTTGTGGCAGATTCAACTTTGTCCTAGTTATTCCAGTAGCCCATAGGGGTATAGGGCTTCTCAGATTTGAGATTCCTGAACATCTAAGTCCTTAAGGAGAAAGGAATCTCAAATCACACTTCCAATAATTTAAATTTCCCAGTGGAACTTCTAAATAAACTCCAATTTCTCGAAACTTTTCTCCTTTTTCTTGGACCCAGCTACTCCCTATAGAAGACTGGCGTATAGGTGATAATAGGCAGAGAAAATCAGTGATAACAAATACTTTGTGAACTGCCATATATGTCAGACACTTTTGGATACTTGGCCTCCCTTATCTTCTTTAATCCTCTGCCAACCCTGACAGATACATACAATTATCTTCATAGCAGACAAATTTGGGCTCAGACTACTCATAGGATTGTCCAAATTCACTTGGCTAGTGACTGGTGAAGTCCAAATTCAAATCCAGTTTTGCCCGACTCACAAGTCCTTCTCTTTCTACTGCATAGGACTGAGTCTCAGAAGTGGAGAGTACATGTGAATAGGACTTGTCTCTGGTGCACCTGGGCATGGCCCCTCCAGTCCTGGCTGGAGATGTTTCCCTGTGAATCCAGACTGCCAGGGAATTTGGATATGGGTTCCCTCCTCATGGCAAAGAGAAAAGCAGCTTTTCCCAGCAGCAATGAAAGGGTGGAGGTAGATGAGGCTCCTTCTTTGCCACTCATCCCTGTTATCCAGCCTGCCCAGGAGCTTCCCCTGGGTGCCACAGGGCAGAAGAAAGTTCTAGTATCTGTCTCCAGCTTCCATCGTAGAAAGGCTTGTCGGGGAAGAGAAGCACTTTCTTCTCATCCTTCTGCCCTTACCTGTTGGTCCTATTTAACTTGTGCTTGTACCCTGGGCTCCAATCCTCTACCACAGGAAACTTTCTGTCTCTGAGCATCCAGGCTTGACCCCAGAAACTCACCCGTAGGGCAGATAGACGTCAAGCACCCTCCTAAATAGCAAACATTCCGTTAGTGGAGCACTGTGTGCTGATTTGTAGATCTCTGTGCACATTGTCTCCTGTAAACTCCAGAACAGTCTGGCATGTTAGAAAAATCGAGACTCAGAGAGGTGGAATCATGTGTACAAAGTGACAGAGCTATGTGTGGGATTTAGGATGTCCTAACTCCAAACAAGTCATAGTAGCTAGTATTTATTGAAAGCTTACTCCTTGCCAGGCAGTGTTAACTGCATTTTCATTTTGTTTCATCAGCACGGTATCTGATGTTATAGATGTTATATATACAGTAGCTGTTATAGATATTGCCCTTTTATCCTTCTTTTATAGATGATGAAACTCTCTTAGAAGAGCTAAGGCCACCCAGCCAGTCAAAATGGAGCTGAGATGCAAATCCAGAGTGTTTAAACCACATAGCACCAGCCCCTAAGCTCTCTGAACATCTCTTTGCAATGGGCTTGCATTTTATTTGAGCATCTTGCTTTTCCCCTGATAGGTGAGCTTGAATTGCAGACCTCCTGGAAGAGAGTGCTTGGTATGAACTCCAGGCCAGAGTTAAGCTCTCAGCATCTTCTCCTAGATTTCCTTCTTGCCAGCTTTCTGCCTAAGCCTCTTCCTGGTCCCCAGGGCTAGAGCCTCCCAGTTACTTGGCCCAGCATGATGTCTGTCTGCTCCCCCTCATTCTTCCTGCCCTATTTGTCTGTGCAGACACCAGCTGTTCTCCACATCCGCCTTGTGGAGTGATCTGGGCCCTGCTGGCAGACAAGAGCAAGGCAGTGCAGGAAACCCCGTCTGGCAGGGGTGTCCAATTTCCCACCCAGACACCTGCCTGCAGTGCAAGGAAGACAGGAAGGGGCAGGACTTAGATTCTTAGAATGCTGGTTTATTGTTTACTTGTTGGAGTCTCAAAAACAGAGCAGATTTTTGTAATGGTTATTCCAGTGATGTTTCTTCATATCAACAACAAAAATCAGTTCGTTGTTGGAATCATGCTAAGTAAGCGAATATTTGTGGTGTGAAGGAGGAAGGGAAATGTCCTTAACACAGTCAACATACCAAGGCTTTGTAAGGTGTGGTGGCTTGGAATGCTTATTATGTCATATTGCAGTTTGGCTGCTATGGGACAGATTCTGAAGATGTCTAGGGTTTGGGGTGCAATCCTAGTCCTGTGACTTTTTAGCTCTGTGACTATGGAAAGACTGGATTCTCTGTGGGTTCTTATCTCATAACATTTGGACTAAATTCATGGCTAAGGATTCTTCATGTGGCTTCTTGGGTGAAGTTATCAATGAGGGGGAAACTGAAGGCTACTTAGCACTGAGACTACAGAGAAGAGAACGCCAACAGCACATCTCAGCACGGAATGGCACACCCAACTGATGATATGATGTGTGGGACTGCCATGCTAATCTGTCCAATCTGGAAACCCTACATAAGTGAGAACATGACTTATTAGGAAAGGACAGTATACCCAATGTCTAGCATATTGGCCTAAGAAGCCTAATGATTCTGTTAGATGCAGGAAGATATTAGATGGAGAGCAGCCTTCTTATCTGAGTAGACCATGGTCCACATTGACAAAGGACCAGAGTTGGAGATACACAGTAATCTCTGTTTTTGATCCAGCAGCCAGACTAGTTCTTCGAAATCAAGTCAGATCCTATCCCACCTCTGTGTAGAGCCATGCAGGGGCCTCCCTATTTTACTCAGAAAAACAACAGCCCTCCCAGTGGCCTACAAAGCCAGTGTGCACTGCCCACCCCCATGACCTCTCTCATTTCACAGCACGTTCCTCATGCCCTCCACTGAGCAACTCCACTTCTCTGGATGCTGCTGCCCCTTGCACAGCCAGGAATCCCTCTGCCCTGCAGTCTTTGTCATTGGCCAGTCCCTTGGCTGACAATACACCTGTCCACTCAGGACTCACTCCCTCACCTCCTGTAAGTCTTAATTGTTATGTTCTCAACGAGCCCCACCCTGACCACACCCCCCACATCACCCCTAGCATCCCCACACCTATTTTTTCAGGGATTCCCCTTTTCTCTTCCTTCCCTAACACTATGTTGAACATGTGGTGATGATAAGGGTGGTGATAATATTGATAATAACTTTTTAAGACAAAAGAGTTAGATTCCTTCATAGGACCAAGCTAAAATGTATTTAATTACCTATGATCAGACAATTCCTATCCCTATTAATGCTAGAATGAAGTTTTTATGAGGATAAGAAAGTACATCTCTTTTGCTCACTGATGTATTCCAAGTTTCAGTGTGTGTCACTATTTCCTGTCCCTTAGGTAGGTGCTCAGTGCCCATAAGTAAACCTTTGTTGACTAAGGTGAAGTAAGGTAGTCCCTGATCTAGGCTCAGTGCTGTGCAGGCTGTGGTCTGGTCCCAGTTATGCTGAGTTTATGTTGTAGATGAGCGGCTGGATATTTAGAGTGTGTTAAGTGCTATTGGAGACACAACAGATGAGGAGGGTCAACAAAGCAACACCAAAGTAAGACATGACCTGTCCAGAAGGTCATGTCCAAGTAAAGAGAGTAGGGGAGGAGCAGAGAAGGCATGCAAGGAAAAATAGTGTTTCTGGCAATGGGCATAGTCTGTACCAGAGCCTAGGTAACAGCCCCAAGAATATTAGCTCTAAGAATGGCTAGAGCATGGGCCCCAGGGGAAGGGATAAGAGCTGAACCTTGAAGGGGAATCAAGGATTTTTATACTTTAACTAGGGCGTCTGTACTTTCTCCAAAAGACAATAGGGACTTTCACAGACTATTTTAAGTATAGAACCAGTCTAGGGGATCCTAGAAGACTTCCTGGGAAAGGAAGTAGATTCGCTCAAGTTGGAGGATTAGTGAAAGATAATAGACAGATAGCTCAGCAGACTAGACTAACTCCTCCATGTATAACAATCACTGACTTTAGAAATGCTATGGTTCCCTCCCTCTTAGGGTGGAGCTCTGTTTTTTATGTGTATGATGAAGACATCCATCGTTAGCTTTATCCTGTGAAAGAATCTACCCTGTTGTCTCAAAAAAGTTATCATTACCATCACCATTATCAACATATCCACCAACATCATTACCCCATTGACAACACCACCATCAACACCACCACTATCACCACCATCACCATCACCATCAACACCACCATCAACATCATCATCAACACCACCACTATCACCACCATCAACATCACCATCAACACCACCATCAACATCGTCATCAGCACCACCACTATCACAACCATCACCATCACCATCAACACCAACATCACCACCATCACCATTATCATCACCATCACCATTACCATCACCATGACTTTTATGACCACCACCACCACTACCACCACCATCATTGCATTTATTCGATATATATTTTATGGTGTACACTCTATTGAATGCTTTAAGTGAATTTCATACTTTATGCAAAATAAGTCTATATGGTAGGACTATTTTTACCTCCTTTCTCTCTCCACAGAGAAACTAGAACCTAGAAAGGTGAGTGACTTCTATGGTAGCACACGCTAAGGAAACAAAAAGGCAAGGACTCAAACCTGTCTCCATCTCATCTAGGCCAGCTTTCTCCTCTTTACCCCTGTGTTGCTCCACTTTATCCTTCATTCATCCACATGAACACTTTACCCACAGGCAGACAAGCCACTGTACTCACCAATTGCACCATGCCCTAAGTCAGGCACCATGTCCACCCTACTCCCAAGAAGCTCACAGACAGTCTTCATACTTAACATCATGCCTTCATCTACTTGGCCTCATTAAGTCTTCCCATGTACACTGTGGAGGCCCTGAGATGCGGGCAGGTAAGGTGACTTACCCAAGGTACCACAGCCATCAGATGGCAGAACCAAAGCTTCTCTACCATCAGCACATAATGCCTCTTGTTTCCCAGAATGCACATGCCATTCTCTGCTTGGTAGCTCCCTGTTGCATCTGAGTCAGAATCTAGCCCCTGCCTGTCTCCAACTCTCAGACAAGACCTATAGTCAGCCTTGTACATTTGCCTGAGCTGCATTCCTGAACCATTCACACACATGGAGGGAGGGGTTAACCTGGACAGCTCACCCCAAGGGAGAAACCCATGTGCCTGCTCACCATCTCTAGCCCAGAGAAAAACAGGACAGATTCTGACATTGAGTCACTGACCCAGGCTTGTTAACAGAGCCCAGAGTGGGTGGCCAAGCCATTTATGGGACAGCCTGGCCACATAGTGCTGGGAATCTCCAAATGTAAACTAGTCATAGTGGATTTCAGGCTGTGTGCTAAGTGTTCATGGGGGGCCCATCCAGAGGACTAAGTGGGAAGCTGTTTGGGGACTTGGGGAATCTGGGAATCATTCTCCAAACTGTGACTTTAGCAGGATGTGATTCTTCTCCTTATGCCTTTTTTCTCTCTCTGTGGAAAGAAGATCCTGACTCTTGCTCTTCCTGCTTCTTGGGGGATGGTACAGAGGGGTGATTACACACATGCATATAGATCCTGGGCCACCTCCCAGCCAGTTGACTCACTTGTCTGCATCTTGGTTTCCTCTCAGATGTAAAATGGAGATAGTGAGAATAGTTGCCTTATTGGGGTTGCTGGGAAGAGTGAGTGAGATAAGGCATATTGAGCTTAGCTTAGTGACAGGCACATCATAAAGGAGAAAGGCTGTTGGCCATTGAGAAACAGCAGCCAGCCCTAGCAGGTTATGAGGAAAATGACTTCTTTTTATTCTCACTTCCTGAAAAGTATTGTGATTGAAATGGGGTTTCGAATCCTGTACCATCAACTTACTGACTGGTCCTGAGGCTCAAATCAAGATATGAAAACATTCTGAAGCCCTTCCCATGCTTTCAAGTGTGTTGCTAATCTTGATAGTCTCCCTGAGATTGTGCCATCAATGAGCTGCCATGCAGAAATTATCCGGCCTATGGAAGGCCCTGGGGATCTCTAGTTTATGCACAGTCAAGTAACTGCTTGACTTGCACAAACAGGCTTCCCGAAGTTCCTTCCCAACCAACCTAGGAATACCAGGGAACCTCCACCCTTCTCCTTGCAACCTTAGACCCTTGATCAGTAATGAACCTTGTGACAAGGGAGACCCCAAGCCAGGCTGTGAATGAGCAAGGAGAAGCAACAAGGCACTGTGTGTTTCCTCCACATGGGGCGCCAGAGTGCTGGAGGTGACATGATTTCAGTGACTTCTTAACAAAACGTGGAGATCTAGATATGGACCTCTGTCTTACAGATGGGGAGACTGAGGTTTACAGGATGCCAGGGACTAGATGAAAGTCATACAGTCCCTATATGGTGCCTGGAAATGAATTCCAAACTTTGCTCAGTAAATACAGCTCCACTTAAAGCATATGGTATAGACAAGGAGACTCTGGATCTGCCTTCTGAGTCCAAATCCTTTAGACTTTACCATATTCTAATTGGGTTTCCCTCTCTGAGTCATGTTTCTTTGGGAAATGCTAAAACTTCCTGGGCTGATGGGGGAAGGGAAGAGAAAGGTGGCCCCACTCCAGTACAGCTGGAGTGACCAGAGCAATCTGAGGACCTAAGTGGCAGAAGGGCCTTGCCTGCCAAGAATTTTGAAGAAGCTAATGGAACTGAGGAAAGCAGAAACAGGAATGACAAGACAGGGTTTGTAGGGAAAGTCCATGTTTTTAATTCCTTTCTGGCTAGGGCTTGCCCTTCTACCTTTTTCAGACTGAGGAGGACTTTTAGCCAGATGGAAAGTTAGAGGCACTGAAGTAAATTTTTGTTCTACACATAGGGAAACTGAATCCCAGAGAACTTGTACTGAGTTACACAGCAAGTGAGTACAGGAGCAGAGACTCCTATCTAGTCTTTTGTCTCAATGTCCGTGCATTCATGTGATCTTACCTCAGTGGGTCCACTGGATGGTATTATATAGTAGACTGACTTCCACAACAGCCCTGGCCCCTGTCCAGTCTGAGCTGGCACACAAGTGAAGAAGTCATTCAGTACAAGAATGGTGTAAAGATAGGGTGCTATGGTTTAGTATGAACGCAATGGTGCCATCTTTGGCCAGACCAGTGAGATGTTCAAGATAAGACAAGAAGGTTGAAAAGGAAGGGAAGAGCAGTCCATGGCAGAGGAATGCACATGGCTTAAGACTTCAAATTAAGAAAACATTTGGAATACCTGAGAAACCTATAAGTAAATAAGTCCCAGAGAGTGAGGGGGGAAAAAGAACCAGGTGAGGTGGGAGAATGGTGTAGAGATCAGACGACGCGAGGCCTTGAACTTGTGGTAAAGACTTTGGATTTTATTATAAGAGGCAGAATTTGTTAAACATTTGCCTGTGTGTGATGGAGATGTGATAGTATCCCTAATGGGTCTTCCAGCTCAATAGGGAAGAGTTACCGTGAAGACATTAGAGGTAACTAGATCATTCTAATGGTAAAATGTGAGCAAGGGCAGGAGAAGGAGATGGAAAAGGGGATGGGTGAGTTGAGGACAGAGAGATTGTCCACATCAAAGAGGCGGGAGAGAAGAGAGGGGGCAGTAGGCAGGGAAGACAGTGAAATATGAGTTGTGAGAAATTTGATTCAGCACATATGGATCTGGTGTTGAGCATCTCCTATATACTGGACCACATGCTGGGGCTTCTGAATGTTTCTTCTTGTTTTATTCTCACGACTATATGAAATACAATACTTTTTAAAATCACCCTTTTATAAATGTATAAACTCACAGTCATGGCAGTGAAGGAATTCTCCCAAAATTGCTCAGCAAGTGTGAGGCAAATGGATTTCAGTTCAAGCCTTTGGGCCACCAGGGTGGTACTCTCCGCATGCTAGCGCAGTCATTGGAATTTGATATGACTCTGTTCTCAGTTTCCCCACTTGGACCTGGAGGATTTTATCTATCTTGTCCAGCCCTAATATTCTTTACTATTCTTGAAAATTAAGAGGTTGGGGGAAAATAAGTCTAGAGGTTGTGGAAGAACATTCTAGATTCTAGAAAGGGTACTCTAATTCCACAAAGTCATGGAAGTTGGAAGGTAAATGTCCTGAATAGGGAATTGTGAGCAAAAAATGGGAGGCAAACACCTATTATTTTAAATTGAAAAGAGAAACAAAGAGATGACTTAGACATAAGTATAAAGAAAGAGAGGACGTGAGTTCAAAGCCAGCCTCAGCAATGGCGAGGTGCTAAGCAACTCAGTGAGACCCTGTTTCTACATAAAACACAAAATAGGGCTAGGGATGTGGTTCAGTAGTCGAGTACCCCTGAGTTCAATTCCCAGTACCAATAATAATAATAATAATAATAATAATAATAATAAAAAAGATAGATAGATAAAGGAATGGAAATTCATTTATTCTGTGGGTTATGCTCTGAGAAAACAAGAATGAATAAGACATGGTCCCTGCCTCAGTAGCCAAAGAATTTGTGGGAGGATAGATGGGAGAGAGAAGGAGAGAGACAGAGAGAGAGGAGGAGGAAGGGGAGATTGTTTGCAAATGTATATTTGTATACATCACACACACATATGTATATTTGAGCATTTGGCATATGTCAAGCATATACTTGGTGTTTTTTGGGCGTAATTTCTCTTATCCCTTAATCATGGTATCAGGAGGTATGTGTGTATACCTTCATTACTCCTGTTTAATGAATGTGTTTACTGAGCCTCAGAGAATTATCACATGCTCAAGGTCACAACTTCAGTAGATGAGAGCACTGTGCTTTAGATCTAAATCTTACTGATGTTCAGTCCTATGTTTCATAAATTATTGCAGAATTTTAGGATGGAGAGAGATTGGGAACCAAGAGGATGTGGAGGGAAAAGGGAAAGAAGAAAGGAGAGAGAGAATCAGGGAGGGAAAAGAAAGATAAAAAAGAGCTAGATATAGAGAATGAGTCCATAAGTACTCTGAGAACGAGGGAGAGAAACAAAGATGCTCTCAGAGACTGTGAGCACTTGGAGACCCTGCCCAGGCAGGAGGCCAATGAGGTCATTAAATCCATCTGCGCAGATGGGGACCCTCTGGGGAAAGTTGTAAGCAAATGTCATGATGCAATGAGGTGAAATCGACTTGCGTTAGTTCAGGCTGAGACTCCAGCAGGGACTGTACTGCTCTCTTTGGAAAGATGGATTGTGTGCTGGATGGGAAGACACTCTCTCTGTTGGGCTCTTCCTGTCAGTTTCTAGGAAGGCAAGCTGGCCCAAGGTCACAGAGCACATAGGGATGGACTAGAAACCAGAACACGGGCCTTTCACTTTTTCTCATGCTAAAGCCTGCTAGAGGTCCTTAAAATAAATTTGGTTTAAAACCTGTATGTGAATTATTTTCTGTTCAGGATTTCAGCCCTCCTGCCTCAGCCTCCCAAGCTGCTGGAATTACAGGTGTGTGTCACTGTACCTGGCTAATCATGTTTTCTTAAAAGACAGTTCCATATCCTTTATTTCCCTTGATCATCAAGATAGTCCTACATATTAGATGTCCCATTGTACAGTTATATTAACAAACATTTGGATAGTGCATTAGTGCATTACAGTTTTTCCAACATTTTACTCAGCCCTTTTAGTCAACACTTGGATCTTACTATATCAGCTCTGCACATAGGAACCTGACACTCAGAAAGAAGTAACTTGTCTTTCTTTAAGTACCAGCCAGATAAATCTCTTATTACTTTGGACAAATGTCTGTCCTTTTCTCAGCCTGTTTCTTCACCAATGAAAGGGTGATTTTTGTTTTAGCTTTTCTTATTTGTAAAAACGAATTAGTATGTTCTTGTCTGCAAAGTGTTCAGTGCATTGCCTCTTATAACAAGTGCCTCTGCAAAGGGAACCTACTATGATAATGACTGTGGTGCTTCTCATAAAAGTTATCCAAGTGCTAACAGGAAGCTGAACCATGAACAGATCTTGAATCTTCTCCTCAAATTCAGTGTGTGGTTCTCCTGCCCTGCACTGCCTCTCTGATAATCACTGCATTAGACTTAACAACCTAATTCACTCCTTTGTTTCCTTCTGCAGGTCACCCCTTTCCCTATGTCCTGTGACCTACAAGGTGACTGTGCTTGTCGGGACCCCGAGGCCCAAGAACACAGCCTGAAAGACCTCCGGGGATACAGCCATGGCTAAGGAAGGTCAAGGAGTTTTTAAAGATTCCCAACGCCAGGACCTACATCCCTTTGGTATTGATTTCACAGTCCGCTGCTCAATGGAATGGCCTCTCCACACCAGGGATCCTTAGCACCCAACCGGTCTGCCTTTAATTTCACCCAGGAAGGACTCAGAGTGGGGCAAATGAACCAAGTCTCGCCATGTTGAATGATGGAATGGAATCCCATCCCAAAATCTGAGATGGATTGCATATGCAGTATGCAGTCCCAGAGCCTCCTAAAATTCTAACCATTTGTCACATGACCACAGCAAAAACATGTTCTGTATCTAGGAGTATGCACATCTGTGGTTAGTACACATGCATGCATCACACCCATATAAACATCTGTGTGAGGGCAGTTCTGGAGACTGAGCAGAAAGAGACTGGAACAAACTCAATCTTTCCTTTCCCAAGCTCCTAGCCAACACTATCCTTGGGAGAAAGAGAGTTACAGAAACTGCTAAGATCAAGTACTGAGATGCCAAGATAGCTCATACCCCGGGGCTCGGAATATGTACGGCATGCACAATTGTGCAGTCCTTTGGGTTTGGAAGTGAAATGATCTGTGATCACCCACCTTCTAGGGAACTAGGGCCTAGGAAGAGGTAAAGATTCCAAGGTATGCAAATCTCCCCTCCCCCAATTCTTCTGCTGCCATGGGGATTTTACCCCAACTCAAGGGTTCAAGGCCAAGCTAGAAATGGCTTAGGACTACAGAGTTAAGGTATTATACCAGCCCCCTACTTGAGGCTTGAGGTCATAAGATCCCCCCACATCCCACCTGTTACCCAGATCTTGCCTGGGGACCACATTTGCTGCTACTTTTCCTGCTGCTCTATCTTATACATTAAGTACCCCAAGATGGTAGAACTAGGTTAGGAAAAACCCCACACAACCAAACAGTCTGCCTTAAAAATGACCCATATTTTCCCACAGTTCCTCACTTATCCCTTCGACAAAAGAACAAAAACCTTCATGGGCCCACATGGTGAGAAGATAAGGACGCCTTGGGTGGGCTTCTCATCCTGGAAGAGAGTTGAGGGACCTCAGATGCTGGAGCCCTCCTCGAGAGTTCAGAATGTCTAAGCCAGTGTTAGATTTTGTAAACAAGTGGAACAGTGTTAAACTTCTGGGATGTTGGAGCCATCCAGAGACTGTAGGAAATGTCAGGACTGTTGGGTTGTCTCTCCTCGTCTTATCCCTCCAGGCTGGAGTTGGTGTTGGTCCTGAGACTCTAACTGTTGTTCTGAGTAGACAGAATTCTGGAACAGAGAATCACCTTGGATGTGATCAAGGAACTTCTATAGGGCAATCAGAGGGAAGCCCAAAAGATCACAGCCTCAGGCCCCAATATGGTCATCAGGTTGTCCATATAATTATCCAGCCATCCTTCCCACACCTGTGCATGGACGACGCTTCCCTCTCTTCCATGTTCAGCTTCCAAAAATTAAGAGGAAATCAGCCAATTGAACATGGAAGTTTTCACCTCTATTGGGGCCTCTTTACCTTTTTCCAGTCAGTCACCTGTCCATGCCCTTTGAATTAATATGGGAAGATATTCATACAGAATGAAATGGAGACAGTGGTTAAATCTGACATATGTTTTGAAACCTGGAGCTGGAAAGTAAGGAGATGGGGGGTTTAAACTAATTATATCACATAGAGATTACTGTAAATCAAGGGATCTCAAGTCAAGTGAAGACAACCAACAAAAGCAAAGTTTAGGACAAAAATGGAAAGCACCAGGCACATGTGCAGCCCCTCCTAATTCCTGCTTCCAAGGCAGGCATTATTAATCCATTGTGTCCCCTTTCCCTGTTGGGACCAAAAATAACTTCAGAAATTATCTTATTATATCACTCCCAACAGCAATTACTTGCTGATTAAGAACACTTGAAGAGGCATCTATTGGCCATCTGTAGTCTGTTATATTAAGAAACATATCTAGGTGCTTTTTGCACAGGTGCCCACATATGCAGTGTTGAGTTTATTACAAACTCGGAGATTAAGTTCCAAAATGGAGAGACTGCCACCACTGTGCAGGCCAGGCTCAAATCCTTTATATTCCCTCCTTTTAAAACCATATCATATTTATATTGAGGAATTTTTTAAATTACCAACGCCAATCCTTAGCAAAAAAAAAAAAATAGTAATAATAATAAGAAGAAAAATTCTAGTAGAATTGACCTTACCCTCTAACCCTCTCCATATCTTAGGACCCTTGTCAACTCTGAGGGCCCTTCTCTTGCCCTAGCTGAGTTAGCAAACTGAGGTGTTAGTTTAGAAGGCATGAGCTAAGCAAGATGCTAGGGCCAGCCCTTCCTGAGGCTAAATTATACCCATAAGTAATAGAAAAAGCTCTGAAAACCCCAAACTGGCATTACCAATGATGGGATTGCAGGAACCATGGAGAAACCTCACCAGTTTCCCTTATGTTAATCCTAATCCAATTTCTACCTTCACTCTTGCCATTGTCCATCCCTATATTCTCCATTTGAGCAAAGATTCCCAGAGGCTGGCTTCTATCTTCAGATCCTCATATTCAGTTGAGTTCTCTGGGTAAAGATCCATCCAGACTCCTCCCTACTGTCATTCAAAATTGTTATTTGCAGAAAATATTAGGCAAAATAGGTGGCTCGATTGGTGGCCAGCCACATGCCCACATGGAATGTGTAATTAATAGACTTTTTTCCAGCCTCACTGGAGGCATCAGCTCTATTCATGCACTGCAGTGTGCTGATGCCCAGTTCCATTTTCTCCCTGAGAATAAACTCATTGTTACATCCCTCAGTCATCTGCTTGGGACAATGGAGTGCTCATGAGGAGGCAGCTCTGAAGCATTGTTGTATATCCACCATTCAGGGGCCCTAAGACACTTAGGAGTTCTGTATCTGAAGAAGCATTAGCCTGTTAGCAGCAAGAAGGAAAAGATGAGGAGGACAGTTCTTTAAGCCTGTCCTGGGAAGTCTTTCCAAGCCACAACCTTAACTGCCTGTCCAGAGGACTTGCATTACCCCCAAATTCTGTGCCAACAATCTCGTAGGGAATCCAGTCCTTGGGAAGTCAGTTTGGGTTGGTGAATGGGGTGTAAGGGAAGAGAGATTAAGCCTCAATAGCAGGCCTTTGGAGACGGAGGGTATCAGCTGCTACTTTTGGCTTTGGCACATTGGGTCACTGCCTAGATAGTTCTCTTGGTCTTATTCCCACCTTGGCCAATGCTTAAATGCTATTTGTTGAAAATAATTATTTGAGACAGATTTCAGCTACCTCCCTTCCAGGTTTGATTTAACTTGGTTGTAACTGTCAATTTGTTATAGGTCTTACCTGTGTTTCAAAAGAAATAAAGCAAAAAAGAAAGTAACAGAAAGAAAGAAAGAAAGAAAGAAAGAAAGAAAGAAAGAAAGAAAGAAAGAAAGAAAGAAAGAGAAAAGGAAGGAAGGAAACCATAAAGTCCAGTTGACAACTGTGAGGTTTTGTGTTTTGTATTTTTCTGGAACTACTTCAAGTGAGAAAATATAGAGAAGGAATTGATGGTAACAGAGCTGTACAGACAGAAATGAATAGAAAACAATTACATTAAAAGGAAATAAAAAATGCATGATTAACAACTAAGAATAAAACCCTATTTTTATGTTTCCTAAAGGAAATTGTTTATTCTACAGACTGAGTAGTTAGATGCAGCATAAAGATTTCCCTAGAAGACAGAGAGTGGGATTTTATAACACTGTTATTTTCTGTACATTGTGGTAGGTCCAGGAAATATGGCATTCTCCCCTTGGTGTGTTGTTGTTGTTGGGGGACACGTCTTGCAGTTGTTAGGTGCAGTCGGGGTAGCAGGGCATGGGGAGGGCTTTTACCGGTTTTACCCAATGTTAAGGAGATGGACTGGGTCGTTCTGCTTTTCATGATATGAGGTGTTTATTTTCATCAGTACAGCACTGGGCTTTCTGGAGACTGCACTCAGGAGCACACCACACAGGCCCATTTCCTAAACAGCTGCTACATGACCAGACAGGTAATTCCAATGTGGTTTGAGCAACAAAACAAACCAAATAGACAACAAACATAAAAGCTAAATAGCAGATGAGTAAAAAGCCTCTGTGTAATGTATTCAAAGTTTGCTAAATTGCTACCAATCGTTTGCTCTTGAAGAGCAATATATTCATAGCCAAGAGAGGAGTGAGGTCCTTACCATAAGGAACCTAGAATTCTTGACACCAGATAGTGATTTGTTCAGTGATCTTGAACAAGTTATCAATTGCCTCTACATTTTCCTCAGTTTCTCTAGCTGCAAAATGGGGATGATACTACTTACCTACCTCACAGTAGGAGGGCAGAGGATTGTGAGGCCCTGAGGTTTTAAATGGGCTGTGGCAATCTGTGAGGACCAAGTTCCGATGCAAAGTCCATGGGTTATTTTTCAATGCACGGGTACATTGCCCTTTTAAGAAAGATAGGGAGTGCTGTTGATATTTTGAGGCAGAAACCTGGAGCTTCTGGATTATTGTCCCTCTTAAGAGAGAGGCTTGTATTGGGGAATATTTCACTTTTTAGGTAAATTCATTTTCCCCCTTATTCTGGCCTTTACCAGTTCAATGATTTGATTACGAGCCAGTTACTTCCTATAGAGTAAAAGTCAGTTTACTGTTGTCTATTTAAGACTTTCTGGCCATTTCCAACTTAGGGAGGAAGGGAGTCTCTAATGTGCCCTCCTCGGCAGACTCCTCGCTTCTTTCCTACATTGAGTGTTCCCTTACAAAAAGATATGGAATTGGCATTCTGAATGCAAACAAGTCGGGCTTCTTAAACTTCACACCAGCAGTCAGTGAGGGGAACTTCGAACAATTACTGAGTTGCTTTCTTGGGTCTCTATAATCAATAACCTGTCTGCAGATATCTATCTATATAAAGATATTATATATAAATATAAATTTACATATATATGCACATGTATATATAGTTGTACATATATGTGTGTATATATATACTTAAATGTAATATTTACAAAATAAAACTGTGATCTCGTCTAGAGAAAATGTATTCATATTACAAACTGCTCTTCCATATTTATGTATCATATTATACCTTTTTATTATTGTTATTATTATGGGTATTTCTAATTATTATGATGTTGAAATCTGGCACCTTCTGGAAGCTACCAGAAAAATAACTCCATTGAAGTGCTTAAAATCTGTTCTCATGAGAATTCTACTGGCCTACTGTAAAAAAAAAAAAGAAAGAATAAAAAAAAAATAATCTAAATACCAAAAACTAAACACAATTCCAATCCTTTTTCTGTACCTCACGCGCATAAATTTGCTGCTCCTGTTTTGGGTTTTATTTTTTTCCTGTTTATGTGTTTTTATGGATCTAAGTTAAGTCTTTCAGCAATATAAAAATGTAAATAGTAAACTTTATTTATTAAGAATGTCATCTTTTTTAATTTATATTTACACAATTGTTCATCTAATTTATTTTTTCTATACGGTTTTAAATACTCAGACATATTTTGCTGTTCATGATATTTTTTATCCTGTCCTCATGGATTTGTTTTTCCCTACTGTTTTTTCTGGTCTCAATTACAGGTTGGATCTCACAAAAGAAATAATAATAATAATGTCAAAGACAGAAATATTTTGCCACTGTTGATTACTATACTTTAAAGTTCTATATTATGAAAATATATAATAGCTTGTATGCTTCAATGTGTGATTGTGTGAATTTTTTTTCCTGGATTTTATTTATTAATTTCTATGTAGTGCTGAAGATCGAACCCAGCGCCTCGCACGTGCTAGGCAAGCGCTCTACCGCGGAGCCACAACCCCAGCCCCAAGACTGTGTGGTTTTTGTTGTGGAATTTGAAGGGACGGTCATACATTCTCACACGTGTGTGTGCATACATACACACTAATATGGGGGGAAATCCCAGTGCCTGGAACTAGAAAATCAATGATAGCATGAAGCTGAACCTAATATACACACCAATCCACATAATTCCAGAAAAGGAATTTTACATTTTACATAGGCAAAAATTGGAAAACATTCTTGCATATTATAAGAAAATTCCACTTCTGGGGGGTTCACTTGTAGTTATATCTTGTATTTGGATTTTCTTCAGCAGTATATTCTTTATTTTTATTTTTTTTAAAGAATGGAAATCTTAATCATCCAGTTCATCAAATGAGTCCACAGTCCAAACGGAACCGGTTGCTGCTCTCTATTGGTCCCCTGTATCTCATTGTTCCTTCTGTCTTTGCTAGGTAGCTATGTGACCTTTGGAATGTTATAACATTGCTTTAAGATTTTGTGTGTTCATCTGTGAAATGGAAATAAGAAAGTACCCATTCATAAGGCTTTTACTAAAATTAAAACAAGATCATATACAAAGTGATTAGAATAGTACTGGGGAAGATTATGTTAGCTCTTACTGTAACTATCATGAGACCCAAGCTGCTTAGGACAAGTATTAACAAAAGATAAATTTTATTCATATCCCTGTTTGAAAGAAGAAAAACAGGATGCGCTAAAGCGCGCAAGTCCTGGCACAGGTGTTTCTATGGCATGAATTTATTGGTGGTGTGCACAGAGCTACTGGCTGGCAGTACACCCTAAGCCAGATCAAAATATATATTTATCTGCTGATTCTTGAAATTTTTGAAGTTTGCAGTAAGGCATTGTGGGAACAATGATAAGAATCACAAACAAAAGTGAGGTAAAGGAAGTCTTTTCAAGCACAATTCAATGAAAGACATGAGGGAGACCACCAAAAAAAAGTTGTAATAATTGCCAAATTTTCAAGGTAACTAGTTATTTTCAGAGTAAGACAAGTGATTAAAAAGGATGTAGTTATGTAGTTATCTTCAATTCACTGTGAAGATCAAGACAAAATGTATTGAACAGTTCATGAAAAGAGACAAACGTTTTCGAAATAGAAAGATTAAGAGAGTATTAATAAGCTTTTTATCCTCCTTGGTTTAGTCTGCAGAGACAAAACATCACAAGGAAGAGAGTTTCCTGTTAGAAGATGTAAGCTCTTAGGTAGGGTGTCTTCTGCACCCCGCCCCCACCATAGCAATGGACAGTTCATTAGTTTTTAGTTCCTTAATCTAATGAGAATAAAAGTGCTCTTCTCTCACTTCAAAGCAGGCAGAAATGCTCAGATGAGATCTATATATAGTTATCACCTAAATATTAAAATTTGTCTAAACAAGGAGAATGTTATTAACATTTATAAAGTGCGGTGGAGGTATTCTCTCACGCGGCACTGACACCGGGGTATCTCTCCACTTCCTCACATCAGTGTGACAACAGAACCTGGGAAAAAAGCAGGCTGAGAGCCTCCAACCCAGGAGCCTTGTTCTTTAGACTAGATGTTTTAAACTCTGAAGGAATGAGGTTTGGGCTGAAAAATACTGCTGTACAAGGATCAGCAATCAGAAAGAACTAGTTCATGGAGCCCTCTGCCTTGTGACCTTGAACAAGTCACTCGCCTTTGCTAAGGCAAAAGGAGTTGGCCGTGAGTAAAAGCAGGTGCTATGTCTAAGCAATGGGTGCATCATCCTTGGAAAGAAAAAGAAAGACCAGTCTCAAGGAACTGAGGGAGAAAAGGGGAGAAGGCTGACGTGCTGAGACAGTTGAGAGGGTGAAATGGTCCAGGAGGATGGAGAGAGGTTATCATGAGCCACACTCAGGACACTAAGGATTTCAGACTTTATCTTGACAGCAAGATGGAACAGTGTTCAGAAATTTATGGAATCAGATCTGTGGTTGGGACAGACCCCCTTGGATGCAGTACAAAGGAGACAATGGAGAGTTCAGAGCAGATGCATATTAGGAGTTAAGAGGAAAGGAATGTTGGCTGTTTAGATGAAAGTGGTAGTAATGGGTGGGCAGAGGACTTTGCAATATGTGGTGAGGCTCTTTAGAGTCTCTACCTTCTATAATTCTAGGAATCGGTTGTACACCACTGCCATACACTCATTTAGATTTTTTTTAATGAACAGATTTTATTTTTAAGAAAAGTTTTAGGTTTACAGGAAAAAAATGAACAGAAAGTAGAGTCCTCATTAGGTTTCTTTTGAAATAATAAAATGTCAGCTTAAGAAAACAGCTATTTTCTTGGACCAGTTTAGGAACTGAGATTAAGTGATCAGGCATGTAGATGTGTAAATTCAAGTAATGATGGTCCCTCGGTATGTTCATCATAAGGTCTCAGTGGGAGAGATGGAGACTTTGGGGAAGGGATTGCAATGGTGTCGGGGG
>PVHX01009112.1:0-78558 GCA_004024805.1 Geosciurus inauris
CCCTTTTCTGTGCTGGTACAGGCAAGCTTTGCACCACTGAGCTCCATCCCAGCCCCTGACATTTTCCTATAACCTCTCTGAGCTTTAGTTTCCTCTTCTGTATAGTAGAGACAAAGAGATAGCGATTACATGTGTGTGCACAGACATGTGAGAAATGAGATCACCCATGTGATTTATCAAAAGTGCCGATCCCCTAATCTGATATGATTGTGGTGAGTAGGCCACCTCAGGAAGAGGAGCTACCCTTTCTCAAACTAGCAAGCACACACCAGGAAGGTGCAGATAAACAGAGACGTGACGGGGATTCTGAGGAGAGTCCTACCCACACATCTGGGTCTGGCCCAGCTGTCTTTCACTCAGGGATAGGCTGGTGGGCTTGAGGCCACCCTCTCTGTTTCAGCCACACACTGAAACAAAGCACCTCAGCGACTCACCTGGGAACTTAACGCCCTCTGTGAGTTTACCAGTACATGAAAAATGTGAAATGAATTTCAGACAAATGACTTGGGACAAAAACTTTTTTAAAAACAGAAAACGAGCTGGGCGCAGTGGCTCAAGCCTGTAATCCCAGGACTTAGGGAGGCTGAGACAGGAGAATCGCCAGTTCAAAGCCAGCTTCAGCAACGGCGAGGCACTAAGCAACTCAGTGAGACCCGTCTCTACATAAAACACAGAATAGGGCTGGGGATGTGGCTCAGTGGTCGAGCACCCTGAGTTCAATCCCCAATACCAAAAAAAAAAACAACAGAAAACATCTGTTACCCAGAGACTACCTTAATTTAGAAACTTAATTATTCTCTCCTGGGTGGTTTTCTTTCTTTCTTTCTTTTCTTCTTTTTTGAGATGGGGGTCTCACTAGTTGCAGGGCTGTTCTCGAACTCCTGTGCTCAAGTGACCCTCCTGCCTCAGCCTCCTGACTAGCTGGGACTCCAGGTGCAGCCGCTACACCCAGCTTCCCTCCTGGGTAGCTTTGATCGTCACAGCTGGGGACACAGCTAGAGACACACACCTGCATGCAGTGGTCAGTGGCCGAAGGTGCCACTGATCACCCTACAGGGCCGAATAGGACAGCAGAGGATTACCCAGCCCCAAGCAGAGCCAAGACAGAGAAACAGTACTCTATATTATATATATTTAAATTAAATGGTGGCTAAATTTCTACAAAATTTAGGTAATTTTTATAATTTGTTCTTTCATGTGCTAATACTATTGGGCATCTTCCCGAGTCCATAAATATTCAAAATTTCTACTTCAAACAATATAGGCATAAATATTGCATGCAGTGGTTGGCTATGCCTTATTCTACTTAGCTGCCCTGCAGCAGTGGACGTTTAGGTTGTTTCCCCTTTATTGTGGTTATAGATGATACTCTATGAATACTTTTAACCTATGTCTTTGTGTATTGGTCCACTACTTTTCCGAGGATGGATGTTTAAGGGACAGGAATCTGGTGTCCACTGACTCTTACTCCCCTAGGGCAGGACCTTGCCTGTTTGCATGTAATTTCACTGACGCTGGCTTTTCCTGTGTATAAAATCTGGGTGCCCTTGCAGTGCCCAGCTCTGTCCTGAGTGTCATGGGGCAGCCTGGCCAGGGAGAGGTTGAGGTCCGGCTGGGATCCTGGGCATCTGCAGGAGCAGATCCTCATCACATCTGCTGTCACCAAGGTCTCTCATGTGTGTTTGCTGCAGGATCCAGATGCATCAGTCAAGCTGCAGCCAAAGTGGACGTTGACTTTGATTATGACGGACCGCTGATGAAGACAGAGGTCCCAGGGCCAAGGTCTCGGGTGAGTCCAGCACAGCTGCGTGTTTTGTGTGGGGTGGAGGGACAGGGAGACCCAGGAGGCAAGAACAGAGAGGAGCTCAGGGGCCTTTGTTGGCTGCCTTCTGACAGTTCCTTACTAGAGATGGGTATTCAAATAAACTAGGCCACTCGGCACAAGAGGTAAGGAAGGTTTCAAGAGACATGTCCTTATCTGCTGTTCAGTAACGCTGCACCACAGACCTGCAGAGCCCCGGAGCACACAGCATGCAGATGGCTCTGGGCAGGCAGCTCTGCTGATCCCCCTCCACGCCAGGGACAGCTGGCCGTGGGCTGATGTAGGGTGGTCTCACCTCGGGTCATTGCACTGACGTGGCTCTGCACCACATGGCCCGTCCTCCAGCAGGCTGGACTGGCTGCTGAGGCCTGGCTCCATCCAGGCTACCAGCACTTCCACCTCATTCTGCGGGCCAGTGCCTGACATGCTCTGGGGCCAGAGTCAAAGGCTAGACAGGACCTCCCACTAACAGTGAAAGAACCTGGCAATATTATGGGCATGGAGCCTACATGTTCAATGCCTTGAACTTGAACTTGAAGGATAAGGAAGGAGGTACCAGGATAATAGCATAAACCTTTGTGATGTAAATTTATTTTTTCTTTGTAGATTTTGCAGATTTTATCCGCATTTTTCTTGGACTGTCTATACACCTATTTCACAGGTTCAGAAATCTCTGTACTAGTGTAAATGAGTAGTTATTTTGGAGAGAGTTTTGCTAACAAGAGGAGAGACTTCATCATACATATTTCTATTGGGAGATGGATTCTAACTTCATAATAGCAAAGCACTTGTAATAATTTTTCATATTCCTATCAGTAATATTATTTTATATTTTTGCATGGAAACATGTAATTTTAAAACACTAATTGCTAAAGTTTATTTTATGTTGAATTACTTTTGAAACCGAAATCTTTGTCATATCAAAACAACTCATTTCTAATCCCAATTTCTACGTGGAATTGCACAAGCAGTTTTACATTATGATTACAAATGGTTCTTTGATAGGCAAAATTTCATTTCTAGTTGATTTTATTTTTTATTCCTAATGAAGCATGAAAGCCTTTTTATTTTTAATAAAAAAGGAACTCTTGTTTTGGTGGGCACAAGATAAATACCTTCAGCTTAAATTTTTTTGTTAAATATTTATTATTTATCTTCTAGGTAATCTAAATCTCGCTTGTTGTAATTCAACTGTGTAATGGAATGGTTTCCTGCCAACTACTTATATTAAGTAATTTAAAATTATTTATAATATTTATGACTAATGAATTACCACGTAATTGACAAGAGAGGGAAAAACTGGGAAAACGGGACAGATGTCTGGGCTGTTGTGTTAAGAGTGTGCTTGCCTGATGCCCTTGTCCTTCTCCCCTGCAGAAGTTGATGGAGCAGCTGAACGTGATTCAGGTGAGTAGGCCCAGGTAATGCAGCTTGCTGCTGCTCCACCACCTTTTAGCCGAGAGGCAGAGCTTACTCTGTGCTGGCTACTTAGAACAAAAATATACTTGACTTTGTTCTAAACCTATGTTCTAACTGCCCTTGTGATTTCCTCTTTGACTCATTGGTTACTTACATGCTGCTTAATTTCTACATTTTTGTGATTCTCCCAGTTTTTGTGTCGTTCATTCCATTCCCTTGTGGTTGGGAAACATTTCGTGTGATTTCCACCATTTTTTTTTTTTAAATAGATGGACACGATGTCTTTATTCTATTGGTTTGTATGTGGTGTTGAGGATCGAACCCAGGGCCTCACGCATGCTAGGCAAGCGCTCTACCGCTGAGCTACAATCCCAGCCCTGATTTCCACCATTTTAAGTGTGTTGAACTTCTTTTATGATCTACCTTGTGGTCTGCCCTGGAGAAGTTTCCACACATGCTTGAGGGGAAGGTGCAATCTGCTGGGCTGTCGGGTGGAGGGTCCTGCAGACATTTGTTGGATAGCTGCTTTGAGTGTGTTTTTCAAGTTTCCCATTTTCTTCCTCATCTTCTGGTTAGCTGTCCTAGCCATTATAGAATGCTAGGTCTGAAGCCAACTATTTAGGGGAGAACTATTTTTCCCTTCAACTCTGTCCATTTTTACTCTATGTGTTTTGGGGCTCTGTTGTTTGGTGCAAATATGATCATACTTGTTATATCTTCTTAGTGGATTACTCCTTTATCATTATAAAATGTCTTTCTTTAGTAACTTTTTTGCTGTTGTTTTCTGGTCTGTTTTGTCTGGTTCCAACATAAGCCCATCTAGCTTTTTTATGGTGACGGTGTGCATCCTATATCTTTTCCATCCTTTTACTTTCACCTATTTATAGTCTGGAATCTAAAGTATGTCCTCTCTAAATAGCACATAATTGTTTCTTTTCACCTAGTCTGACAACCTCTGACCTCTGATTGGACTGTTTGATCTACTCACAGTTAGTGTTATTATTGACATGGTTACATTTACATTTGCCATTTCGCTTTTGTTCTCTGTGTGTTTGGTGTGGTTTTGTTGTTGTTGTTCCTCCATCCCTATTTTCCTGGTTGTTTGTTTTTGCTTTAGAACAGGAGTGTGCATCAAATGAGTATTTTCCTCTGTAACCTTTTTATTTCTTTAATGATTACTATTTATTTCTAGTTTTTTTAGTGGCTGCTGTAAGGCTTGCTACATACATCTTGAACTTCTTGGAATCTGCTTTAGATTATACTTAAGCCTTTTTCATTGTGATATATGAAACATATATACAAAAATTCACAAAATACAAAAGTCACAACTTAATGAACTGTAATGCAAGCCACCCATGTAGTTATTCCCAGAGCAAGAAATGCAGCCTTGTAAGCACCCAGAAGCACCCATGCCTGTCCATAGGACAGGCAGGACATAGTGGACTTCACCAATTCAGGCTTGTTCTTGAAGACTAAGACCTCAGGAGCCGCCATGAGCCTGAGTTAGTCTCTTCTTTCCCCAAGAATGCAGAGGCCGTGCATTTTTTCTGCAACTATGAAGAGAGCCGAGGTAACTACCTGGTGGACGTGGATGGCAACCGCATGTTGGATCTTTATTCCCAGATCTCCTCTGTCCCCATAGGTAAGAGCTGGAGAATCCGTCCTCAGATGTCCTTCCCCCTCCCTCCCTCCCTCGCCCTCAGCTTTAGATGCGCCTCCCAGCAGGCCCCTCCCTGTGTGCTTCCTGACACTTCCCTCGAACGAGGAGGGAGCCGTGTGCGGAGGGCGTGTTACTGGCACACCTACCCTCATTACCCCTCCCCACACTCCACAAGGTATGGATTAATAACCCCACTTTGCAGGTAGGTGAAGAAAGCTTGGAGAGGCAGTGGCTTGCGAAGGAATCCAGCTAGGCAGAGAACCAAGTCCGTGTGACTGGTGTCTGCAGACAGGTGTCTTGGTCTGGGATTCCTGGAGGAATAGCCAGAGGCAGGGGCGGTTGTGGCCATAGTCTGTTGAGGGACAGCGTTCAGGGGATAGGGGGAAAGAAAATAGTGTAGGGGAGGGCGAAGCTAAAAATGAGGGCTCTCTGCTGGAGACCCATAGCCTGATCCCAGGGGCCTCTGGGCAATTGAACTGTGTACCCCAGAGTTGGTCCCAGACTGGGGCAAGAGGATTGCCTTTCCGCACCCTGCGCCAGTCAGTTGCCTGCCGGCTGCCAGAGGGGAGAACAAGAGCAATTTCCTTGCAAAGCGGCTGCTATGGAGCCAGGGCAGACTTCCAGGGCAGGAGGCAGCTGGAGCCATTATCAGCCAACACACAGCAGCTGGGGGGAGGGGACCTCAATGGGATGCCCAGCACCTGCCTCCAGGCCCAGATCAACCCCGCCGGGCTCCTGGACATGGGGATGGGTAGTGCTAATTTGCAAATGCAGTGGCTGTTATTTGTAGCTTGGGTGGGTAATGTTCTTTTGGTTGATGGATCCCAGCGGCGTTCAGTGGTCCATGCACTGTGTCTGATGAAGCCTGTCCCTTTGCAGAGGATGCTGGCTTGTCTGCAGCTGTGGGGGAGGGGAGGTACTCGCTCCTCCACACACCCTGTCAGCCGGCTGGACCTTTCCCCCGAGACCCAGCCTTGGGTGTCCACCTCCTCTTTCCCACCTCTTTCCTCAAATCTGCCTATTTCCCGTGAAGATGTGATGAGACCGTAGGCAGGTGACTCATTATTTGGGAACATCCATCATTCCAGATGCCTTAGCCTTTGAAAGCATTCTGGATTCAAAGACCCACAAAACCGCATCTCCTGTTTGTGTTGGGGTGCAAGAGATGGGCTCTGGACTCATCCTGGGTTCGAATCGTGGCTCCATCTATTAGCTGGGACCCTCCCCCAACACTCCTTCAGGTTGAAGCCCTGCCAACAGTGTGTACGGATTGTAGGGATCGGGTCTGCAGCATTTGCTAAAATACTAGCGGTTCTAAACGCTTCCTCTCTAGCCACCTTTCCTCCCATATCTGTGGTCTCTCGGATGATTTCTTCAAGCTCATAGTGACTGAGAATTCACTGTCTGCCTGGTGCATTGCTAAGGCACTCAGTGCCTCTCATTGAATGGCCACAGTGTCCTGCAACAGGGTCTTTGAACATCACTTGCCAGGTTTCAGGAGGACACAGGGTCAGTCCAGTGCCCTACAGAGAGTCTAGGGCTAAGGCAGGACAGGACCCAACAACTTCACCTCCTAAGCCAGCTGGGAGCCACCTCCCAGACACCCTGTGACTCAGAAGCCCAGGGTGGGACATCCCTAATCAGAGGGACCCGCTCTGCTTTCTTCTCTTCCTCCCTCAGGAGTCAATAAGAAAAGCGGCTTCTGTAGCTTAATGAGAGGTACCTGGACGAGCTTATCTACTGAGGCAGAAAGCCATCAACACACCCACGGCATGTGGAGTCAGAGCTTAAAGACCTCTGGCAAAAACATTTTGGAAAAACCCAGAGAGCATTCTGTCCTTGAGTGCTGAGCGCTGTCCAGCCTTGGGCCTGAGAGCCTCCGTGCGGGGAAGAGAGGCGGCTGGAAGATGTTAACTGTCCCCTTGTCCCCTCTTCACTCCCCAGCCCATCCTCCCCAGCAGGCAGAGGGAAACCACAACGCTTTTCAAGTCTCTTTGGCTCTTTTACATTCTATCAAGGAGGAAGTGTCCCCAGGTGATGTCGGATCTTTAATACCTGTCCACACCTGCCGATCTCTATTAGGGAAGAGAACAGGCCCGAGACTCAGGGCCCAGGGCCGATGACAGTTAGATTGTTCCCACTGCATTGAGCCTGTAGCTGCAGTGATAGAAAGCCTCCTTTCAAAGCAAATGTATTTCAGTTAAAAAGTGAATTGATTTCAAGAAAATAGGTACAAGGCATTTGTTTTGATCTGTTGGGACTGCCATGATAAAATGCCATAGACTTGTGGCTTATATACCACAGAAAGCTGTTTCTGAGGGTTTGGAAGGTGGAAATCTGGGATCGAGAGACTGCAGACTTGGTGCATGAGGAAGGCCACTTCCTGGTACCTGGACAGCGCTTCTCACTGGTCCACATGGTGGAAGGCTGCAAGAGAGGTCCCTTGAGCCTCTTTTACAAGGACACTGCTCCCCTCATGTAAGGCTCCTCCCCCCACCCAGTCACCTCCCAGAGGCCCCGCTCTTCCCTGACACCACCTTGGATTAGGATTTCAACATGGGAAGGTAAGGAGGGTCATACTTTCAGACCAGAGCGGGAAGTGGGATAAAAATTGTGATCCTTTCAGACCAGGAGTATTTCTCCAAAGTCCACTTCCTACTCCAAGAGTCACTGTCTTTTCCATATGCAGGTACTTGTGAGCTCTGGCCCGTGTCCCTGGACCTCTACATGATTCATGCATTCAATTAAAATGTATTGAGCTGAACACTTTCCAGACCTCAGTGCCTCTTTCCTCCTAGAGATTTGGCCTTCCTACCTGGATTATTGCCAGGATTAGCAGTAATGAACAGAAAGCCCCCTGCACGTAGTAGATGCTTGATGAACAGAAGCTGTCGTGAAGGGAGGGAGGGAGGATATAGTGCTGCACAGCTAGACTGGGTCCACAGCCTGCTTCTGAGACAAAGGAGCCAGGTGTGCCCCTTGCCCTCTCTGAGTCTCTGCTCCCATCTGCATCTTTGAGCTGGTGATGTTTGCTCATGGGGCTGCCTTTAGGATTCAGTAGGATCATGCATATAAAGTACCTAGCACAGAGCCTGGCACATAGTTGGTGCTCAATAAATGGGAAGTATTAGTTATATATGTTTTCTTTCTTTTCAATATTCCAGAAGTTTATACATAAAGTCTGAAGTTTCTGAGAATGTTTGTCAAGGTTATCTAACCAAGTCGAGCTGTATTTTGGGTACTTCCCTTCACTCAACCAACAATGTTCAAGAAGTACCACTCTGCTGGGGGGCAGAGAAGTTGGATGGCAATGACAGGCAGCACATATTTTCTTAATTTCATTCTTGATCATCCATGGCAAGTGTTTGAAAATACAAATGATTCAACTGCACCCATCCCGCATCCCCAGCCATGCTGAATGCCTTCACTGGCACTGAAAGTTTTTTAGTGGATTCCTTAGAATTTATTTGCACAAGATCATGCCATCTGCAAGGAGAGACAGTTTTACTTTTTCCTTTCCAGTCTGATCGCTGTGTTTCTTTTTCTTGCCTGTTCACTGCCTAGACCCTCTGATGCAATGTCGAACAGCAGTGGCCGGAGGGAGAATCCTGCTCTTGAACCTGGGGCTGGGGGGGGAGGTGGCCTCCATCTTTCACCATCTGATTCAGCTGTGGGCTTTGAGAGGGGCCCTTTCTCAGGCTGATTCAGCGTATTTATATTCTCAGTTGAGTGTTCTTAATCATAAAACAATATTGGGTTTTAGCAAACACTTTTCTGCTTCTGTTGAGATGCCCGTGTGACTTGGGGCTTTATCCTGCTGGTCTGGGATGTTGTCCTTGGGCAGCATTTGGCAAATGCTGACCACAGAAGTGGCAAACTCGGTGGGAGGAGACTGGCATGGGCTGCCGCTCTCGGCACAGGCTTCCTAGGAGGGGAACCTGTGCAGGCTTTGGACAGGAGGGAAAGGGGGCCATCCCAAGCAGTGGGACGGTGCCAGCTGAGTGGCAGACAGGCATGTTCAAGGACACAGCTGCCCACCCAGGAGTGGAGAGCTCATACTAGGGGCACAAGCTGCCCCTCCTCACTCTCCCTGGCCTGCTTGGTGCCCAAGGCCCCAGGGCTGCCAGGACCCTTTCTAAGCACCCTGTGCCTCCTCCCTCCCATCACATCACAGTCCATTCTAGTCCAGCTCCAGGAAGAATCCAGTCAAGACCTAGTTGGCCCCAGTGTCAGTACAGTATGCGCTGACCCCGGGGGTCCTCCAAGACTCCCTCCCACCAGTTCTCTGGGGTCCAGGCATCGCGGCAAAGCATTCTGGGGCTGGTGGAACAGCATTCGCACAGTCAGGGGCTTCATAGGAGGCCAAGGAGTGAAGGGGCGCCGCCTCACACAGGTCTCAGGGATGCTGTTGCCACTCCTCAGGCTTCAAGCCACACAAATGTAAGGACACATCAAACATATGTCAAAAAAAAAAAAATGCGGTCAGGTGTGGCGTGCTCCTTCCTGAGAGACCTTGCCACCCTCTAATGCTGTAGCACTATGGCCGCAGTCTCCCAGTACCCCCGGTACCCACTGGAGGAAGAGAGGGGCCTTGCCAGGGAAGACAGCCCAGCTCGGTTCCCTGAGGAAGGCCAAACCACAGCAGCTCCTCAGAGATGTCTTCCAAAGGCTCCTGAGCAAAGCAGTCTTACTCAAGTCTATCAGGGCCACAGAGGAATAAGCCTTCTAGATTAACTTTTTTTTATAAAAATGTGTTTTTACGACTCAGAAGGCTAAGGCAGGAGGATCACACATTCGAGGCCAGCCTCAGCAACTTGATGAGGCCCTAAGCAGCTTAATGAGAACCTGTCTTTGTTTTTTTTAATTTAAAGAAATAAATAATTATTTTTTATTTTTAAATTTTACTTGGGGGAGTGTCTTTCCCAAGCCAGAGCCCCATGCCCAATTTCTTTCCCAGAAACAATTATATCATTGGTTTCTTCTAGTGAGAAGTGCATAAGCACATCTGTATCCTGCCTTTTCTTTTGCACTTGGCGGCAGACCTCAGGGGTTGTTTGAACTTAGCACCAGTAGCTCCCTCTCGCTTTTCTGCAGCGGCCTAGGCACATTAGAAGCCACTCATGCCATGAATGAATCGTGGTTTATTTCCCTGGTCTGCTATTGACGGATGTTAGGTTGCTTTCAAGTCCTGAGACATTAGAGGGTCCCAGGCAAGATCCATGTATGTAAGATAAATTCATAGAACAGCATTCATTGGATCCTAGAGTATCCTGGGCCTTGTTCATATTGTCTGTCCCCTCTGGACAGGAAACAGGGCCCTGAGAACAAGCTCCCACATGGCCTTTGTTCCACTCAGGTCCCCAGCAGACACCTCGTGAGCACTACCTCAGCCAGTGGGCCCTGGGGAGAAGGCAGGGCCACCTGTCCTGTTGAGCCCCTCTCCACCCAGTCTTGAGATTTCCCTTGTCCTTACATTCACTTCCTCTGACGTTTTTCTGGTCCAGCGGGTCTCAAACCTGAATGAGCATCAGAATCTAGGCCTGGGGAATGTGTTGGAGATTTATGGGCTGAGAGACTCAGAGTCAGTGGTCAGGGCTCCAGGAATCTTTTTGTCTGCAAAGGATAAAAGACCCTTTGGCATGCTAAGAGAGTTGCAGGGCTAGAAGGGAATGTGGGGGCAGGGGAGGGAGGGACCTGGGGAATCTCCCATAGGCTGCTCATCTCTAATGGTACCCTTGTCTCCCCAGGTTACAGCCATCCTGCCCTGGCGAAGCTCATCCAACAGCCTCAAAACGTGGTATGTCTCCCTGCTTTGCTGAGTAAAGACCAGCTGTGTGGGTGGCCATCCATCCGCAGGATCACTGGGTATCTTTAGAAATAGTATCTTCATTTGTCATTCCATAAAAATATATTGAGCCAGGCATGGTGGCACACACCTGTAATCCCAGAGGCTCAGGAGGCTGAGACAGGAGGATCGCAAGTTCAAAGCCAGCCTCAACAACTTAGCGAGTCCCCAAGCAAGACCCTGTCTTAAAATAAAAAATAAAAAGAGCCGGGGATGGAGCTCAGTGGTTAAGTTCCCCTGGCTTAAATCCTCAGTACCAAAAAAAGAAAAAAAATTTATTGAGCTCATCCGCGGCACCTGGAATGACCCAGTGAGCCAAAGCACAGCACTCCATTCCTGTGGAGGCGCTGCTTAGTCACACACATAAATGTACCCACGCCGAGGGCTACACAGTAGGGCAGCTGGTATGATGGAGGCAAAAGTAATGAGAATAGCGGTTGACATTTTTAAGAGCATGATACAGACCAAACATTCTGTTCAGCTGTTTGTGGCTGTAATATTGACAAGTCTAGGAAGCAGGTACTGCTGCCATCACTGCTTTACAGATGAGGAAACCGAGGCACAGAATAATTAAGCATCTGCCCAAGATCACGCAGCCAGTGGAGGTGCTGGGAATAAACCCACAGAAGGGGGTGACAGAAGACAGAGCAGCTGGCAGAGCAGGGAGGGGCCCGAGCAGGACGCAGCACAGTCAGGGCCTGATGGAAGCCACGTGGTTTTCCGGCACCTTCTGCAGCAGGGCTCTCAACTTGGCACCCACGACACTAGGAGCCAGACCGTTCTGTGTTATGAGGACAGCTTGTGCCTTGTAGGGTGTTCAGTGCCCCCCTGACCCAAGATGTCTGCACACATGGCTAGAGGTCCACGGCAGGTGCAGTCACCTGGCTGAGAGCCACCAAGGGGGGGGGGACTGTGGTCTGCCCTGGGAGTGGCTGGAAAGCCACCAAGAATGAGACACGACCCACGAGTGTTTTGTGCCTAGTTGTTCCCCATCCTGAGGTCAGAATGCTGCCAAACGCTCTGTTTCTGTTGCCACCATAACCAATGACCACAGCTCAGCTGGCGTAAAGTCGCACCCCTGGACCAGCTCAGCTTCTGTGGGCCCAGAGTCTGCTGAGCCCAGCTGAGTGCTTGGCTTAGGGTGTCCCCGTGCCAAAGTCAGGGTGCCACCTGGGCTCCCAGTTAGAGGCCCTGGGAGAGAACCTGCCCTGGCTGTGCAGCCTGCAGCCTCCTGGGGTCGCATCCTCACACCTTCACCTCCAGGGGCTTCTGCTTCTGCCACCAGGGCACAGCTGGCGGTGGCCCCAGGAGAAGCCAGCGTAAGTGCCCCATCTAAGTGCCCCACCTTAACCCACTGGGAACCCATGACACCTGTCACGCAACACCCCTGCAGTCCCAGGGCTGGCGTGAGGATGTCACATCTCCCCTGGGGCTGTCATTGTGCTCACAACACAGATATGCAGAACACATACCTCTTGGTGCCTGTGCTTTATGTTTAAGAGTATGGTATCTTTTTTCTTTTTGGTACCGGGGATTGAACTCGGGTACCCAGCCACTGAGCCACATCCCCAGCCCTATTTTGTGTTTTATGTAGAGACAGGGTCTCACTGAGTTGCTTAGCGCCTTGCTGTTGCTGAGGCTGGCTGTGAACTCGCGATCCTCCTGTCTCAGCCTCCCTAAGTGCTAGGATGACAGGCGTGTGCCATCCAGCAAGAGTAAGGTATCTGCCACCCTTGAGAATGCCGGAACTGTAAAGGGACTTGGCACCTGGCCCTGCCCACTTACTCTTCTCCCACCAAAGTAGGTAAACACACTCCTTCCTCCTATCGGGTGGGTGCCCCTCCTGTCCTTTGCTGTCCTGTAAATGGCATCTGTGTGCTGTAAAGAGAGGCGGCAGCCTTAGGGCACTCAGCGCCACATCTGTGCCACTCATTCTCTGCGTCATGTGGCCGTGGACTGTCCATTCTCCTGGCTTTATTCCCATGTGTGAATATCCCGCAATCCATTTATCCATCCTGCTGTTGGTGGCACGTGGCCATCTCCAGATTGGGGCTCTCTGAAGCCCCCGCTAGTGTGCCTGTGGGCGGGCACGTCTGCAAGTGTCCGTGGGTACCCCGCAGGTGTGGAATTGCTGGCCAGTTGCGTGTCTGGGTCGAGCTTCAGCAAATCCCGCGAGTTTTCCAAGCTGGTTGTTCCCATTTCCACCCCCACCAGCAGCGTGGGAGGGATGCTGTGCCGCAGGCCTTTGCCAACACTGAGTGTCATTGGGGTTTTCATTTGCCCCAGAGAGGGACATCCTTGTCCACACGTGACCAACAGCTTGAGTCCCCAAAATAAATCCAAGGCAGGTGGGAGGACCACAGGCCAACCCTCATGGGACCTGAGTCTTAAACAGTCTTTCCTTCATCGGACAAAACTGAAGATCATCAGAAAGAATCACCCTTTCTTCCTTATAAATGGGTGGCCCTGCCTGGGGTTTGAAGGGCCTGGGGACATCCTTGCCTTCAATTAGTGGACAGGGTCAGGGGCTACCACAGGAGAAATGGGGTCCCAGGGAAGGTGTCTGAGGCACGTGGGGGCAGGGCTCGGCGCTGTGTTTACAGTCAGAGCCGGGCTTTGTTTCCAAGTGTTGTACAAATCCCAGCTGCCCCGGCAGTTGGTGCTTAGAAAAGCACGTCAACAAACATGTCAAACACATTTCAATGTCAGCTGCCTGCGGAGGAAGGATCTTCCCCAGCAACACATGATGTCCAGGCCCAGGGAGGCTGATTTCCAGAAGGAACTGCCTTGTCCCTGCCAGGAGCCTCCCCAGCGCACCCACCTCTCCCCTCCCCCATCCAGGACCGCTCCTGCCCCTCCCTTGGGGCTTTGCCCACAGCCTCCTCCGTCCAGCAGCCCCTCCCACCTCTGCTGTGGCCTCTGCCAAGCATCCTGCCACCTGTGCACATGAACCCTTCCCAGGGCCCAGGGGCCTCTGCTTCCAATGCAAAGCCCTGGTGGGCCGGCCTCTGCTTTCTTCCTCAGTCTTGCCCCTTGACATCTGCACCCGCAGCAGTGATCCACTGGCTACCTGCTCCTGCCAGGCGCTGTTCTCGGGGCTGGGGTTTGGACTGAGATCTGTCTCTATCTCAGGCGCATGAGTTGTTCTACAGGGGACCTGAGTTGAGGTTGGCTGAGAGGAGCCCCAGCACAGTCTTAAAGCAGTGCTTGCTGACTGCCACTCCTAACAGTGACATTGCCATGGGTCACGCTGGCGTCAGTCTGGGAAGCTGCTGACTGACAGTTCTCCACTGGAGACGCACTCGGGATGTTTAGTATTTCACCTGCTCAGGACGGTTTCCTGCCAGGCCATCAAAAGTCCTGAGAAGGAGCTTAGCAGCCCTTTCGCACCCCAACTGCTCCGCCGTGAAACTCCAATATAATGATGTCACGTGACTGCAAAAATGACACTGTGCTCCCTGGATCTAAAATGTGGGTCCCAGCTACAATTTCTTATGTCACCAGGGCCATATTACTATGTTGCCCACAAGCTGGGCAACGGTTGTTGGGCTTGGTATGTGCACGGTCACATGCAGCGAACGACAGTGCAGCCTGACTTCCCTGCGCAGGGGGAGATCGTAGCATGGAGGCCAGGTGCGACGGACAGACCTCCCAGGCCCTTCCATTTGCACAGCTGCTTGAGAATGAGCATTCTCTGAATGCCATGTCACCTCATGGCTCCTTACAAGCACCTGGTCCCCATTTGGGCAGATGAAGACCCTGAAGCTCAGAGAGGTTAAATGACTGGCCTGAGGTTTCACAGTCACTTAAACCAAAGCTCGTTTTCCTCATGCTGCACTTTCAGACTGCTAAGCTGACAGTGAGGCTTCTAGACACCTGCCCTCATTTGATTGTGAGACCTGATGTCCCAGATACCTTCTGCTGTTAATGCCACACTTTGCTGAGCAAGAATGCCACCCCCACAGCTTTCTGGACCCAGATAGGCAGTCAAACTTCCAGCCTGCCTGTCCCTCTGGGAGCCTCTTCCCCTGCAGCCTAATGGTGACGGCAGTTTGCTTCCACCCTACTCTCATGATGCACCTGATTTCTTAGGAGCCCCATGAACAGCTCAGAGCCAGGAGGGATCACTCCCTAAAGGCCCCTAAGACAAGCCAAGGTCTCCAGTTGTGCCAAGCCAACTTGGACCCAGCACTATTAACACTGCCAGGTGAGGCTGCCTGGCGTGTCTGACAGGGAGTGGCATCTGAAGCCAACAAAGCTGGGTGAGTCATGCTTCTGTCCCTTTTGGTCTGTGCATCTTAGAACAAGTTGCTTGACCTCTCTGGTCCTCAGTTTTGCTACCTCTACAATGAGGAAGCTTATTTTCCCCCAGTACTTATCTGAGACCCACCTGAGTGGTCAGAGAGCAGAAAAAGCAACAGAAGTGTGAATCTGCCACAATTTCTAGTGACCCTAGCCAATTCCCAAAGCCACCAGGACAATGACCTCTGGGGCTTCTCTGTCCTTGAGCCTCCCCCACACGGTGATATCACTGTTGGGATTTGCATTGAGCTTACTACACTGATTAGGTAGGAGAGAGGTACCCAGGAAGTCCCCAAATCCCAGGACAACCCTGCTTTTCTAATTAAATGTCCTTATTTTAGAGTAAGTTTATATTGACAGACAAGTTGCAGAGATCTGCCCCCCAGCTGCCGAGGCCGACGCCTCGGACGGTGCGTGCGTGCGTAGCTCTGCTCTGTTCCATGACAAGCCGCAGACTGGATGTCCCCCATCCTGAGTGTGCTGTGTTTCCTGTGGTGTTGCAGGACCTAACCTAAGATGCCATCAGATCCAGCTCCGCAGGGCCGTTCACCCCTCATGCAGCCCCTCCCGGATTCCTCCCACCCTTGCCAGGGGAGCTGGGGACCCCCAGGACTGTCCCGACTCCACTTGCACCAGCACAGTGCAGGGCTTGGCTCCTGGTGAGCCCCCTGCTGTGTGGCTCAGGCCCCTCCTGGGCCCCTAGGGCAGCCCTCCTGCAGCCTCTGCAGTGACAGGGTCAGCTAGGGCTGAGGAGAGCCCCACCCAGCGAGGCCAGGGGTACGTGGTGGATGCTTCTCCCCAGGGCTCACTGTCCGCTCTCCAGGCTCATCCCCTCCTCCAGTGGGAAGGAGGAGGGCCCCATCTGGCCTGGTGCTGCTGCAGAGAAAGCCACCAGCTCTGAAATTGTCCCTGCACCCCAGCAAGGAGTGCAGGCCATGTTCCTCCCTTTTGAAGGATGAAATAGTCGAGGCTCCTGGACCTCAAGTGACGTGCCCTCAGTGGCTTTCCCCCGATACAGCACATTCACACAGCCCAAAATGGTCTCTTCAGCAAAGTATAAGCGAACATATTTTACCATCCAGAACGATAATGCAGTGTTTTTATAAGACTCAATAAATATAAAGCAGTAGTTTGAGATTAAGACTCGATAAATAAGTTCAGGAATGGAGTTCAGAGTACAAACCTCCTGAATGGTTACTTATAAAAAGAAAAGGAAATATCCACTATAAGCCTCCCCATGTAACCGTAACTTTTTAAAACATCTTTTTTTTTTTTTTTTTGGTACCAGAGATTGAACCCAGGGGAGCGTAACCACCAAGCCCCATCCCCAGCCCTTTTTCTATTTTATTAAAGACAGGGTCTCACTGACTTGCTTAGCGCCTCACTAAGTTGCCAGGGCTGGCTTTGAACTTGCAATCCTCCTGCCTCAGCCTCCAGAGTCACTGGGATTACAGGAGTGCGCCACACTGCCTGGTTTAAAACACCATCCTGATAGCCACATAACCTTGCTTGGGTTAATGTGCTTTAGTTCACTTGACTGAATTTTGGGCTCTGAGAATATTTCTCCTTTCAGTTGTTATAAATAATACCACATGAATAAGGACATGCATAGCCTTTGTCCACATTTGAAATTGTTCCTTTAAAAAAGGTCAAGAAGTGAGATGACCAACAGGTTCAGTGGTGCACACCCAGGATCCCAGCCACATGGGAGGCTGAGGCAGGAGGATTGCAACTTGGAGGCCAAAGTCATCAACTTAGCGAGACCCTAAGTAACTGAGATCTTGTCTCAAAAAATAAAGTGTTGGAGATATGGTTCAGTGGTAAAGCACCCTTGGGTTCTATCCCAGGAGCTTCCCTTCTCCCCACCCAAAAAAGTAGGGTGGCCAGATAGCAAGGTCACAGGAAATATTGCCAGGTTATTTTTTTTTATTATTATTAAATATATTAAGAATTATGTGTCAAAATCCTTTCACTCTAGACCCTAAGGACTAATATTCAAGTGTAGAGAATAAAAGAAACATAATTTACAAGTATATAAAAGTTTCAATCTGCACAAAAAATTATAAGGCCAGAAGCTATTGAAACTAACATTCCTAGCCAGGCGCGGTGGCTCAAGCCTGTAATCCCAGCACTTAGGGAGGCTGAGACAGGAGAATCGCAAGTTCAAAGCCAGCCTCAGCAACAGGGAGGCACTCAGCAACTCAGTGAGACCCTGTCTCTACATAAAACACAAAATAGGGCTGGGGATGTGGCTCAGTGGTTGAGTGCCCCTGAGTTCAATCCCCGGAGCCAAAAAAAAAAAAAAAAAAAAAACTAACATTCCTGTACAATTTTTTTTTTATTTAATTTTACACTTTCATGTACTTTTTGCCTATGAATTACTTTCTTCCTTTAGTCATGTTGGTCTAACAAATAAGGGCTTCCATTTTGTCTCTTGCTTGGGGCCTCACTACTCCTCCTCTGCAAAGCTTCTGCTTTTCCCCTTCCAAGGGAGAGAAGAAAGAAGATTTGAGCTGTTGAGTTTTATTTCTACAGAAATATTTCCATTCTCCTTCCGATGATATCAGCAGATTCACTTAACTCTTATTCGACTCATTTTAGTCTCCAAAAAGTGGAGCCGAGGACAGCGCTCCTCACTTGGTGAGGTTTTCCTTCCCTGTTTGGGGATAATTCCAGCTCCTCAACCCGAGTATCTGAACCCCACCACTTCCACCCTGCAGGTATGAAGAGAGGTGACAGTGGTGACTCCATGTTTATGGCACAGAGTCCATGCTGTGCTGGAGTGGCCACTCTGAAAGGGTCCAGAGGTCTTAGTCCATAGCAGGCCAGCTCCACACTTTGGGGCTCATGGCAGAGGCGTGTGGCGGAGGAAAGCAGCTCCAGTCCTGGTCAGTGCCAGGTTCTTCACACATACTAACAACCCACGGGGTTGAGACTTCCATGGTGGCCCATGTCCCTCCAGGACTGGCCGTTACCGGCCTGGGTTTTTCTTCCTCTGCTTTCCAGAGCGTGTGTGCGAACATAGCAGCAACCTTTTGGGTGAGATTTGGGGCACTGGCCCCCCTGCCAGGGGCCTCGCCTGTCGTGTGGGCAGCTGATCGCTGGTCCCGGGTTCAGAAGCGGCGTGAGAAGAAGGCAGTGACTGGAGTGTGGGGCTGCCCCGTGGCCAGCGCTTGTTTTAAGACGATTTGGGCCTGAATTTTCAAGTTCATGCCCATTAAAATCTGCCTTCGCGTTTTCTTTTCAATGTGGAGTCCTGTCCTCTGCCTGCGTTCCTCCTCGGCAGCCCCAGGCAGCACTGACCCCCCCTGGACAAGCGACTTCTCAGTCCCCACCAGGCCCCTCGACTGTCGGGTACCAAGAGCCAGCCTCCATCCAGCACCCAGCTTGCGCTGTGGACTCCCCTGCAGAGGACTCCTTCCCTGGCCCCACACCTGTTAAGATCAGAGACAGCGTCAGGCTGACGTGGAGAACTCTCCCCAGCATGGGTTTTCACAGGCTCTGTCCTCTCTGGTCATCAGCGGCCCCCCCCACAGCAGGTCCCCATTCTACTTGGAAATTCCAGAACCACCATGGCCTCAGGGTGCCATTTTCTGTTCTTTACTTTAAAAAAAAAAATTATTGTATAATTTCCACATAGTGAAATGACCCCATTTAGTGTATAGTTCCGTGAGTTTCAGCAAGTGTGTGGGTGTGTAACCACAGCCCAGCCCAGACACATCCCTACTCCCGTGTGCAGAGCGTCACTCCCGATGGCCCACAGGGGGAGGCATCTCAGGTGTCAGTGATGGCTGGATAGGCACGTGTGCTCTGTCCACACAGTGGAGTATTATCCAGCTGTAAAAAGGAAAGACATTCTGACTTGTGGAGCAACACAGAGGACCTGGAGCACATTAATGCTAACTGTAATCTGCCAGTCACAAAGGGACGAACACTCTGGTTCCGTGTGTAGGAGGCCCTAGAGCAGTGAGGGTTTTTTTTGTTGTTTTGTTTTTTAGGTACAGGGGCACTCTCGACCACTGAGCCACATCCCCAACCCTATTTTGTATTTTATTTAGAGACAGGGTCTCACTGGTTTGCTTAGCACCTCGCTGTTGCTGAGGCTGGCTTTGAACTCAAGGTCCTCCTGCCCCAGCCTCCCGAGCCGCTGGGATCACAGAAGTGTGCCACCACACTCAGCTTTACCCCAATTTTTAAAAAAATCCAGACAGAGCAGGTCCTTGCCCCAGACATCCCCCGTGCTCCCCCCAGCTGGGTCAGCCTGGCAGTGGCTGTCCTCTGTCCCTGTGGGTCTGCCTTTTCCAGAATGTCATGCAAATGGAAACAGACTGCACAGCCCTTTGCTTCTGCATCCAACTCAGGGCTTCCTCTACATGGTCGCCTGTACCCATGGATTGTTCTTGACGGTGCTGGGTCGTCCTCCGTGGTGTGCACGAGCCACAGCTGATTCCCCACCTCTCAGCAGAGGGACATTTGACTTGTTTCCAATTAGGGGCAAAGGGAAATAAAAGCCACCACAAAGGGGCACACACCTGTCTCCACGTGGGGTGTGCTTCCTGCTCTCCTGGACAAACACCTCGGGGTGGGTTGCTGGGCGACAGGGTGAGTGCCTCTGGGCATCACAGGAAGCTTGCACACTGCTTTCCCAGGTGGCTGTACCACTGCGCCCTCCAGCCAGGAAAGAGAGTTGCAGGGCTCTGCACCCTGGATGGCACTTTTTCTTCTCTGTCTTCCCATTCTGATGGTGTTTTTCAAATAAAGATCCATGAGAAGTTGCAAAAAATAGTTCAAAGAGATCCCATCTCCCTTTCACCCAGTGCCGCCACCACACAGCATCTTACAGTAGAACAGCACAACAAGGAATGCCCTCTCTCCAAATCCAGAGCAAGCCTGGCGAAGTCTCTGAAGCGCAGAGAAATGTGTCATTGACTCGGGCAGAACTCTAGTAGCCTGCAGTGCCCTGTAGAGCCCATTTGAACCCATCACCTATGGAAAGGTGGGCAGGGACCCCAGGTCAGGTCCCAGGAAGTCACCGTTTGTCCACTGATCTTTTGCAGAGCACCTTCATCAACAGACCTGCACTGGGCATCCTGCCTCCAGAGAACTTCGTGGAGAAGCTCCAGGAATCCTTGCTCTCTGTGAGTCGGGTGGGGGACAGTCCCATCACTGCAGCCCCGCCTCCACCTCCAGCCCTGCTGTCCTGGGGGTGGTCCAGGCAGGGGCAGCAAAGGATTGTGATGGAAGGTGTGGCGCTGCTTCCGAAATCTTGTTCTTTTGTGAAGAAAGTTTCCAAGGCTGAACGCGGTGGCGCACACCTGTCATCCCAGCAGCTCAGGAGAAGCAGGAGTTCAAAGCCAGCCTCAGCAAAAGCAAGGCACTAAGCAACTCAGTGAGACCCTGTCTCTAAATAAAATATAAAATAGGGCTGGGATGTGGCTCAGTGGTTGAGTGCCCCTGAGTTCAATCCCCAATACCCCCTCCCCGCAGAAAAGAATATTTCCAATTTTCCTCTTGAAGGAAAGAGGAGTTTTTGTGTGCAAGACAAAGGGAACCCTGAGTAATGTAATGTTTGTCCTGTGGCAGGAGCACTGCCCGAGTGCTTCAGTCCTCCTGAGTTTTCAGTTTCAATTGCCACAAGGATTGAAGTGACTGGGACCCCGACTTCCCACCTGGAGGGTGTGGGTGTCTATGGGGTAGCAGTTGCTTCAGAAGGTGCAGATTGGGCTCCTTGGCCCTTCTCTCCCTTCTGCTGGCCTCAGGGCCTCCCTGGGCTCCTCCTCTGCCTCTGGAGAACCCGTCCTCCTAACCTGGCTCCTCCAGGGCATCCCTGACTTCCTCCTCCCTTGGCCTCCAGATGATGGAGTGACGGGTCCGGGTGCGACCCCTGTGCAGGTGCAGCTGGGGGTCCCCAGGGCCGGAGCTCACAGCTGGCTCCTTCACTGCAGGTGGCTCCCAAAGGGATGACCCAGCTCATCACCATGGCCTGTGGCTCCTGCTCCAATGAAAACGCCTTCAAGACCATCTTCATGTGGTACCGGGTAAGGCTTGGGGCACGAACACCCCTGATTCCACCACACACTCACCCTTGTCTGACAGTTTCCTGACAGGCCAGAGTGTTAGACTTCAGTGACCAAGTAGAAATCCAGGGAGGACCTGGATGGAGCTGTCCCAGCACCTGGTGTGGAATGGTGGAAAGGTTCTGGTTTCAAACCTACTCAGTGTGATGACACTGTTACTGTGTGACATGTACCCTCTCACAGGGCAGAGCTGTTCCTCTGTTTATTTCGTTGCAAGCCCTATGAACAGTCTCGTGTCTGTAGAGACATCTCACGATCAATACAGGAGACCACCTCCTAAGAAAGCCCCTCTGGTTGTCTGGACTAGAGTTTGGGGACAAGGTGGATGCCCTGTCTTCACAGAGTGTCTCAGATTTTGTTCTGTTCCGTTCTGTTTTGGCAGAGTAAGGAAAGAGGACAAAGGAGCTTCTCCAAAGAGGAGCTGGACACCTGCATGATTAACCAGGTAAGTGCAGTGGGCTCCACATCATCCATCTGGGGGGAGCTGCCCCAGCCCCTTGGCTGACACAGGTTGACCCAGCCCGCCCTTTACAAGCACCCTTACTCTCGAGGCCACTCCCTGGGGATCAGGACCAAGTAGAGTTCTTCCTGACAGGCCAGAGTGTTAGACTTCAGTGGCCAAGTAGAAATCCAGGGAGGGCCTGGATGGAGCTGTCCCAGCACCTGGTGTGGAATGGTGGAAAGGTTCTGGTTTCAAACCTACTCAGTGTGATGACACTACTTTTACTGCGTGACATGTACCCTCTCACAGGGCGTAGCTGTTACTGAGAGAATGCCAGTTTCCCAGGACAACTGACCGAATTTGACAGATCTAAAAAGGCCATTATATATTCTCTAGAATAATCCAAAGCACCAGCATGAATGTGTACGCAAAAGTGTTCTGTTAGCACTAACCAGAAAGGACTGGAAACCACCTACATACCCAGGAAGGATTGAGTAAATGTAGGCATTTCAAAGGGAACTCTCATTGTTCCCAAAGTCACCAAGGAGGACACTGCTGGGGACAGAGGGGGCTGGGGATGGAGGGGGCTGGGGCTGCAGGGAAATCAAGCTGATGGCCTTGTCAGTCAGCTTCCTGTGGCTGTCACAAAATACCTGGCATGAACAACACGAAGAGGGAAAGGTTTATTTTTGCTCGAAGTTTCAGAGGTTTCAGTCCTTCTTGCATAAGGCCTGTGGTGACAGTACATCATGGTGGGAACACTGGGAAGAGGAGGCTGCCCACCTCTTTGCAGCTAGGAAGAGAAAGAGTCCCAGGTATCCCCTTAGAGGACACACCCCAATGACCTAACTTCCTCCCTCTAAGCCCCACCTTCTAAAGGTTCCACCCCTCCCTATAGTGCCACAGGCAGGGCACCAAGCTTTCAATACCAGAGCCCTTCGGGGCACTGACAGCAGGAGGGCAAGATTCTCATCCAGCTCCAACCACAGCAGGCTCCTCTTCACTTTGTATGAATTTCAAATATATATGTGTCTGCTGCTTTAAAAAAAAAAAAAAAATCCCAGCACTTTGGGAGACTGAGACAGGAGAATCACAAGTTCAAAGCCAGCCTCAGCAACGACAAGGCGCTAAGCAACTCAGTGAGACCCTGTCTCTACATAAAACACAAAATAGGGCTGGGGATGTGGCTCAGTGGTCAAGTAGCCCTGAGTTCAATCCCTGGTACCAAAAAAAAAAAAAACCCAAGGCTGGGTAGAGCACTTACTTAGCAATATTCTTCAGCCAAAATAACTACAAAGTCTATCTCTTGGTTTGGACATGCTGCTGTGACTTAGTGGAAACAGTAGAGTGTAAATCATGAGGACACTGCTTTCCACCACGTGAATGGGTGTGAGGCAAGTCCTGCATGTGGACGGTGGCTGCTTGGGGACTTTTCCTTGTGCTTTCTTCATGTGCATTTGCCCGAATCTCACCTCTGGCCAGTGAACGTGTCCATACCTTCCTCCATGTTCATATGGAACTACTTCCACTTCAGGGTTACTTTTTCTTCTTTCCTGACCATTTTCTTCAAGGCCCTCATCGCACCTCCCTCCCTGACTGCTTCCCTCATGTGACACCCAGGCACATCCTTTCCACCAACGCTCTTAGACTCCCGTCCTTCATTTTCAGTCACTATATTCAAATACGCGTAAGAATGTGCGCACAGGGGCTGGGGTTGTGGCGCAGTGGTAGTGTGCTCACCTAGCATGCGTGAGGCACTGGGTTCGATCCTCAGCACCACGTACAAATAAAATAAAGATATTCTGTCTGCCTACAACTAAAAAATAAACATTTAAAAAAAAAAAAAAAAAAAAGAATGTGCGCACACTACATTTGTGATCTGGAGACAAAGGGAAAAAATGGCAAGGGGGTGTTCTGGAGTTTGTAGGAAGAGGTCTTGGAGTTTTACCCAAAGGTCTCGGAAAATGCCGCGTGGACCTCCCAGAGACTAGTGCAGGTGGCCTGAGGCTGCCCTGCAAGCATCTGGACCCCCCATGGAGGACCAAAAGGCCATGCCTGCAGGGGCGGCTGTGTCCGTTCCTTGGGGCCGGGCAGGGGGTGGGAATTCTTGCGTTGGCTTCTTGGTCCTCCTGGACCCAAGGGCAGCTGCAGAGGGGCTGGGGGAGTGGGAAAGGTGGGTCCCCACAAGGCCTGGCCCAGCAGACCAGGTTCACACCACACCCAGCAGCACAGGGAACCCCTAAGAGCTGTGGAGGGCAGGGCCGTGGGCAGAGCTGGCAGAGGTGGAAGAACAGGGGCTGAGCACTGTGGCCGCCTCCTGCTGCCGGGGAGAAAAATGGTCCCAACTGTGCAGAACTTGTGGGAAGCCAGAAGCTCAGATATATGTGACACTGGTTTTAAAATTTGGTGACTTATTTTTCTTAATTTTTTAAGTGCATGAGCAGAACAAAACATCTGGGGTCGGGGTCGGGCCTCCGGGTCCCGCTTGAACTTCTGCCTGGAAGGATGCAGTTCTTCTGATAGACTTCCGTCCTCCTGCAGTTGACGGGGCCACAGTGGTCCCCAGCCCTCACCATGTGACTGATGCTGATCTTTCTTGGTTCTAGGCCCCGGGGTGCCCTGACTACAGCATCCTGTCCTTCATGGGTGCTTTCCACGGGAGGACCATGGGTAAGGAGAGACAGGTGTGGTCCCGGGGTGGCATCCAGAGCACTGGCACCAGCAGCAGTAGTGCCGCCGCCATTGGTCTGGCGCTGGCAGTCCACATGATTCTCATAGATTCCACACGTTGCCAGGATTTAAATCCTTGTCTCTCACCTCCAGAGCTGTGTGTGACAAGTGGCAGATCACAGTGCACGCATGTGCGTGTGCACACACCCATGCACACACACGCCCCCCCACACACGCCCACGCCCCCCCACATGCACACACACGCACACGCCCACACACCCATGCACACACACACATGCCCGCGCACACACACGCCCACACACATGCACACACCCACGCACACCAGTTCACGAGCTTTGCTTCAGCTTCAGGATGTTACAAGAGCTGGGACCAGAGACTCCCTGGGCGTTACAGGTCAGGGGCTGAAATCATGTCCCTCTCAGACTCCACGCCACTGCCCCCAGCCAGGCACCTACCTTTCTGTCTTGCTGGACTCAGGTTGTTTGGCGACCACACACTCCAAGGCGATCCACAAAATCGACATCCCTTCCTTTGACTGGCCCATCGCACCGTTCCCTCGGCTCCAGTACCCTCTGGGAGAGTTTGTCAAGGAGAACCAGCAAGAGGAGGCGCGCTGCCTGGAGGAGGTACCGCCCGTCCTTCCTCCCTGCTGCCCTCAGCCCCGCTGGGCCCAGAGCACAGGCAGGCGCTTGTCTGGGATGAGGGTTGTGGTCCCCGGGAAGGAGGCGGGATGGGGAGACCTCATGCCTCACGCCTTCCATGTGGGGAAGGGTGGTGAAACCCTCCTGCTGCCCGCATTCATCCCACGTCTGGTACTGCTCTGTCAGTCGTGCTGCTTTGGGGACAGAATCTGAGGTCGCTCCTCATTTTAAAAACTTACAAAGCTCATCTGTAGTGAGAGTCATCCCACCAGGGATCTGTGGGGTGGGGCTGGGGAACGCTTGGTGCGCTTGGTCCAAATTGAGGTGTGCCCTCTGTACAAAATATACACAGTATTCCAAGGGCTTAACATGAAAAATATACACAAATATCTCACTACTAGATTTTAAATATTAATCACATGTTGACATAATAATTTGGATAGATTAGGTTCAATAAAGTGCTGTTAAAATTAATGTCATCTTTTATTTTGGTACTGGAGATTGAACCCAGGGGTGATTTACCACTGAACCACACCCCCACCCCTTTTTCCCTTTTTATTTTTTGAGACAGGGTCTCACTAAGTTGCTTGAGGACTTGCTAAGTTGCTGAGGCTGGCTTCAAACTTGAGATCCTCTTGCCTCAGCCTCCCGAGTGGCTGGGATTACAGATGTGCACCATCACACCAAACATCAGGGTTTTTTAAAGTAAAAAGAAATTAACTAAATGGCATTTTATTGAACCTAATATGTCGGTATGTCATTAGTATTTTTAAATGATCAGAGAAACATTTTTATCTTTCCATATTGAGTCTGGAGTACTGTGTATATTTTATATTTAGAGCTCAACTCAATTTCGACCAAGCACAGGCCGAGTGCTCCCCTGACCCCACTCCACACTGCTCTGGTGGGATCACTCTGCAGATGAGCTTTACAACAGTGTTTTAGAGTGCAGCCATCTCAGATTCTGCCAAAAGATGCTCACACCAAGGAAGAGAGCAACAGTAACGTAAGGATGATGAGGCGCAGGCATGGCTGGGGACTCTCCTTTATGGCAGCTTCTTTCAGCCGGCCACAGCTGCCTGGTGGATCAGGACAGGGGCTTCCCAAGTGCAGCCGCTTGCCCCAGAGTTGGACTTGCCTCCCCACCAGCACTAGTGCCACTCAGGTCAGAAGCATTGCAGCCACGCGGCTCCTCAGGGACCCCACACTGGTCCCCAACATGGCACAGCACTCTCAGTACCATTGCGAGGCTCACGGAGCCCCAGACGCCCCTCTGTGGCTGCGGCCCGGGAGCCTCCACAAGGCATTATCACCTTTGCAAGCCGTTGTCACCCCTGCTGTGGTTTGCAGGTGGAGGACCTGATTGTGAAATATCGGAAAAAGAAGAAGACGGTGGCTGGGGTCATAGTGGAGCCCATCCAGTCGGAGGGGGGAGACAACCACGCCTCAGACGACTTCTTCCGGAAGCTGAGAGACATCGCCAGGAAGGTCAGAGGACAGGGCAAGGCTGCGGGGGTTTCTGGGTTGGGTTCCTGGAGCAAAGAGTGAGCTTTGGAACCCGTGCAACTTCCCCATGTGCAGCTGGGTCCCATCGTGCGGGGGCACTTCTTAAAATCTTATCGCAAAACCAGCCACCAGCCTGCCATCATCAGGAGCCTTCTCCGTAGTTACGCAGCTCCTGGGAAGGCCTTGGCCTCCCCGCTTTCCTTTCTAGAGACCCCCACCTCGTCTTCCAGTCCGCTGTGGTCCATACTCCATGGGGCCCCCGTGGACAAACTATGTTAAGGTCGTGTGTCAGTTTTAGCAGCTTGTGCGCGTATGACTAGCACGTCAAACCAGTAAGTCCACAGGTAAACGCTGGAAGTCGTGAGCTGATCCAGACACAAGTACCGTGCCAGCCATGGGCACAGGCACCTGAGTGTAGGAGTGAAGTCCCCTCCCACTGTAGACACATTCCTTTCTGACGGGGTCCAGCCCATGCACTGAAGCCAAACCGTACAGGCTTGGCGTGGCTCTCTGTGGCCCTGCTTGTCCCAGCTGGGCAGGCTCAGGACAGCTTGGTGCTCCGCAGAGCAGTGGCTGGAACTGCTCCTCTGCTGGAGGGCTTGGTGTTGATTTTCAAAGGCCGAGAACGTGGGTTTGCTCTGCAGCTTAGCCAGCAAGGGGACGTGGCTGGGTTCTGGTTTGATGGCTGGTCACTGCGGGTTGGGGGCCACTGGCCTCTTTAGGTGTTGATTTCTGCCTCCTGTCTCCTATCTGGGGTCAGCACGGCTGTGCCTTCTTGGTGGATGAGGTCCAGACTGGAGGAGGCTGCACCGGCAAGTTCTGGGCCCACGAGCACTGGGGCCTGGATGACCCAGCGGACGTGATGACCTTCAGCAAGAAGATGATGACGGGGGGCTTCTTCCACAAGGAGGAGTTTAGGCCCAGCGCTGTGAGTGGGCCCGGCAGGCCACAGGCGAGGGCGTGCCTTCCCCGAGCCACGCCTCTCCCACGGACTCAGGGCACCCGGTGTGTCCCAGAGGTGCTGGAAGGCCACGCTTACCACTGTGGTCAATGGTCACAGTGCCCCAGCTCTCCCTGCAAGACCACCTCCACGGCCGTCCCCCGTCACTCTTCAGACTGTGTGCACGCTCCGTAACATGAACAGCTGCCGCGGCCTGAATGTTGCCTCTGTGCCGAGCGCTTCATGTGCTCTTGTAGTCCTTGCACCAATCTAACCAACAGGGGTTATTTATTCCCATCTTACTAATGGGGAAAGAGGCACAGAAAAGTTAAGTAAATTGTCCAAGGCCACACAGCCTGTAAGTGACAAAGCCAGGATTAAAACCCAGAGCCCTGCTCTGAACCACCAGTTTGCTGCTGTGCATACACACAGATTGTCATTCTCATACACAGAGTGTGTGTGACATCAGGGGCCCAGAGTCCTCCCTTCTGTCATTCCCACATGTAGTTTCTACCCTCGAGGTGGCTGTGGTCTGAAATGGCTACTGGAACTCCAGGAGTCGGCCTTCAGCTCAGGCAGCAGGGAGGAGTCGGCCCTCAGCTCAGGCAGCAGGAAGGAAAAAAGAGGAAAGGGAAGGCGGCCCCTTCTTGTCTTCAGCAGCCCTCCCAGAAATCCCGTGACACTGCCACACGCCAGGCGGGGTCACACGGCCAGTCCTCACTACACGGAGGCTGGGAAGTGTTTTCGTTGGCCACAGGCCTGCCCTGAACAGCTCGAGGGTGGGTGAAGCAGGTGACCTGTGGGGGACACAGTGCCCACAGCCCACCAGCTCCCTGCCTGGAAAATGAGGACCACAGGCCGGTCAGGCACCCCATGCTGAGGTTTCAGTCAACAAGCCTCGTGAATCATGGTGCGCCCCCAAGATGGCGCAGTGGTGTCTCCACTGCCTGAGTTTGTGTGCACTCACAAATGTTCACATGGTGACACCCAGTGCAGGCCCCGAGGGAAGGGCCCACCGTCCTGACCTCCCCGGGCCTGAGGCATTTCCAGGGAGCGGGCAACTTGGTCTCCCCACAGCGTTCCTGCCTAGAGGGTGGTCGTTGGGAGGATTCCGGGGACCAGGTTGCTGTCCTCCTGGCCCTCGGCAGGTGCTCTCTAGAGGAGAAGGGGGGTCGGGTGGGGGCCCTGCAGGGAGTAGCCATGCGAGCCCTCCCAACACCCCACCTCCTTCCAGCCTTACCGGATCTTCAACACCTGGCTGGGGGACCCGTCTAAGAACTTGCTGCTGGCCGAGGTCATCAATGTCATCAAGCGGGAGGACCTGCTGGAAAACGCAGCCCGTGCTGGGAAAGCCCTGCTCACAGGGCTGCTGGACCTCCAGGTACCCACCCAGCCCCGCCATCCAGTCCCTCACATCCCCGAGGGCCACAGCTGGGTGCTCAACTCTGAAGGGGTTATTGCAGCTCAGAAGAGAGCTGAGGGCCCCAGTGGGTGCGTTCTGGGTGGAATCCTGAACAGACTCCTTTTGAACTTGATTAGAATTTCAACTGAGGTTGGCAGAGGGGCAGGGCACGAGGGAAATCGTCCAAACAGGGTTGAACCTCGCCTGCTGGGGACCTTCAACACCGGGCAACAGCATGTGCACAAGTGACAGGTGGCACTTACTTCCTTGGGATCCATCTGGCCCTGCTCAGGGTTGTCTGAGTCAATCGTGGGACATCGTGTGGGGTCCAGACCAGACAGGGATCTTCTTGTCCTGGGGCTGCCCCTTATCTTGAGCTCAGTTCCCTTCCTGAAAGGTCCTCTTGGACCCACGGCTGCCCTCCTCGTGAGCCGTCATCATGGGGCAGTGTGCAGACTCTGGAGGTAGGAAGGGACAGGCAGAGCTCACAGCCTGGCGGGGACATGAATGGGAACACAAAAAGGACACCAGGGGAGAAAGGACAGAGTTGCTCAGAACAGTCCACGAGGACCGGGATAGGCCAGTGGGACAGCGAACAACTGGACAGTCATGGTCAGACCTCAAGGTCACAGCACTGTGCAGGGCTGTGAGAGCAGCAGTGGGATCAAGGTATATCCAAATGGAACAGACCTGGACCCTGCCTCCCAGGAGACCACACGCTGGGGTGCAAGGGCTCCATTGCCACCAGAGCACAACATTATCTCCAGTTGCCACCGGGAAGCTGTCATTAAAGAAGACCTGCTCTCGCAGCTCCCTCCCAGTGCCCTGAAAGGCTTCAGCGTTACCCAGGCCTCATGCACTGTCCTTCACACACACCGTGGAGAGCAGGGAGGGAGGGACGCTTCGTCCAGGGCTGTGTGTCTCCCAAATGGCTGCAAACTGGGTGGCTTAAAATAAGTTATGACACCTGCCATTGGATCAGGACCACATTTGTCCAGTGAGACTCATCTTAACTCCCTCTGCAAAGCCCCTATTTCCAGACAAGGTCATTCTCACAGGTTCCAAATGGGGCGGCTGGGCACCATTCAACCCAGTGCCTCTCCCAACCCCAAAGCCTTGAATGAAAGGGAGCGTTCCTTCTAGAAGGAATAATAGCTTCTAGAATAGTCAACAATAGAGATGGTTAACATCTAGAGAGCACTAAGTGCCAAGCCCTGGGCATAGGGCTTGGCACATAAATTCTGTCCCATTAAATTCTCTGCACAGGTCATTAGGGTCAGTGACATTGCATCTTCAGTTTGCAGAAGAGGAAACAGGTGAGGGCCACTTAGGCGACCCACCCAGGGTTGCACTGTGTGAAGGAGACAGCTGGGTCCTGAACCCAGGCCTGGATGTTTCCAGAACCAGAGCTCTTAACCCAACAGTGTTCCTTCCCGTCCAGCAGAGCCCCCAGGGCTGGATTAGGAGAGGCATCTGAGAAAGCACAGCCATGGAGCCCAGCTGGTGCCCAGGTGATGACTTTGACACCCTCTCACCCCATTTCAGGCCCGGTACCCCCAGTTCATCAGCAGGGTGAGAGGACGAGGCACCTTTTGCTCCTTCGACACTCCAGATGAATCCATACGGAACAAACTCATTTTAATTGCCAGAAACAAAGGTAAGCAGGCCCCGAATGGACAATGAGCTTCATCAGTGTCCAGAGTCACTGTGAAGAAGCCATCAGGGTCCTTCTTTCAGGGAGGTACAGTCTCGAAGGGAGGGGAGCAGTAAGCACAGCATTTTGCAATCTACTGCAATCACAAATCCTGTGGCAGGGGAAAGGGCGAGGTGGAGGGCGGGAGACAGATGAGGTGGGGAAATGGTGGGGGCCAGAAACCAGCCAAGGCTGCTTTAAGGAGGTGGCATTTAACCTGGGCTTTGACAAAAGCAGAAGGCGTGGCCAGATGGGAAGGAGAGGAAGAACTTCTGGGTGGGGGTCCTGGGCAGTGGAAGCCCGAGGCAGGTGGAGCAAACTGAGGTGAAGGAACAGAAACAATGGAGGGAGGTGGGGACAGGAGGTGGGATGGGCCATCCAGCTGGGGTGGGATGCAGGCCCACACCCCAGAGCCTGTGCATCGGGCTCCAGATGCCAGACTCTGCCCTAGGAGCTTTGGGAAGCCTCCAAAGAGTTTTAAGTGGGCGAGGGGAGTATTATAATGTGACCAGAGCACCTACCGCGTGTCAGGCCCAAAGGCAGATCTTTTTCTCAAGCCTTCCTGCAGAATCCCTGCAGCAGCCCTGAAGGGCAGGGATAATCGGCTCCTTTTTAAAATGAGAAGACCCGGGACTAGGGTGTGGTGGGGAGGCACTTGCCTAGCATGTGCAGGGCCCCGGGTTCCATCCCCAGTGGGGAAGAGGAGGTGGGAGCCAGCCCTGCAGATGGGAGGTCACGCTGGAGTGCCAGCGGGCAAGTCCCTCTGCCCCGACAGCTCACACCTACACGGCCTGTGTTTCTGGCACGTACTCATTTTCTTTCCCAGCACACCATGAGCTTCTGGGGGGCAAGGAAAGTGGGCATTCAGAGTCAGTGGGGGGCAGGAAAGGGCTGCGGTGGGTAAGGGGATGGGAGGGCAGAAAGTCAGGTGGGAGCTGGGGTGGGGAGGAGCTCTGGGGTGGGTTGTGAGTGCCACTGCCCCCCAGCCTGGCATGGCTGGGAGCCCCCTGCCTAACCATCTCCTGCCTTTTCCCCCAGGTGTGGTGTTGGGGGGCTGCGGCGACAAGTCCATCCGTTTCCGTCCCACACTTGTCTTCAGGGATCACCATGCTCACCTGTTCCTCAATATTTTCAGCGACATCTTAGCAGATTTCAAGTAGAAAAGCCATTCCCACTACACTCAGTGAAGCCGATCTCAACAGTTGTCAATTGATTAGTTTGCCTAATTCATGTTTCCACTTGAAGTGTCAGAGGAGAATGCATAAACTGAAGGGTTATTTGTGGGGAGGGGATGTTTTGGTGTTTGTGGGGGAGGTTAAAGGAGGGGAGCTGGTTTTGATTTTCCTCCCAGCAGAGGCAATGGTGCCAGTTGGTTTCAGCCCAGAATTTCTTCTGGAGTCATGGACATGGTCTTGGAGAGGGCCATGTGGGTCCTGGCCATATTTCAGCCCACCCAGCCCCAACACCTTCTTTGGAAGCCAGTCAAGGGAGTCCCACCTGCTCCTGAGGCTGGTGGCCAGGGCTCTTGGGTTCCAGGCCATCTCAAGTTCCCTGTCCTGTAATCACAGACGGCTGGCCTCCCCTTGCCCTGTGTAAGCAAACGTGCTCTCCCCTCCTTCCCCAGCGCCTGGAGCTCTGAGCGCCCCCATGCACGGTTCCCAGGAATCAGCAAAGAAGGCACAGGAGGACTGAGCTTGGTAAAGGGGCCTCTGGCCCCTGGAGACTGGGACCACTCCTCCCAGGGCTCCTGGGGTCCTATACACTCTCAGTTTTCACCTGATGGCCCTCTGCCCTTGGAAGATCTCTGGGTGGATCAAGGGTGGTTCTTACCAACACCCTCTGTCCCCACACCCTCCTCCCTGTTGTGTGTGTGGCCTAGACTGTCCCAAGCATGCAGGGGACACACATGAACTGGAAGGTCAGAAGCACGAGCCTGTCCCCCCAGGAGCACAAGCCCAGAGCCACTTCATCCCATCTCCCGGGGCCCCTTGGGATCTGCCTCTCGCCCCCTCTCCTGGGAGGCTCCTTCTCAGCTTTCATTCAGCCGCCCTCACTCTGCTTCTGAGCAGAGCTGATCCATCAGCCGGGGCCACTGCTGGACTCAGTTTCTTCTTGAGGGAAGTGTGAAAGACACCAGAGACCTGCGCATGGAGCAGCAGCCTGTTGGTCGCTTCCTTGTACTTGACCCTGAACTCTGCTTTGCCTGAGATGCCGGAGCTGGAGATCACAAGTTGATGACCCTTCTGGGGTCAAACAGGCTGTGGCTGAGGCCCAGCATCTCTCCCAGAGGCGAGACAGTCTCAGAACGGATCTGACCTCAGATGCTCCTAAGGAGCGCTGAGAGTCCTACAGCGGCGCGGCATGGTCTGGTAGGTAGATGGAGAGTCTGGCTTGTATTCTGTGACCAGAGGGAAGCCTCTTCGCCTCCTGGTGCCTTGGTGGACTGTTTTGGAAGATGGACGTGTCAAGGTTCCCGATTCAGCATTTTGCTCTTTTAATAACTAATCATCCAAAGATTCAGCTTCCACTCTTCCTCACACTTGATCATCAACCTTTTTTGTTGCGAAACGAAGTGTTTAACAGGTGGACAGACCCATGAATCCTGGTTCACTTTGCATTCCTGCAATCTGCAGCAAACCTGCCGCTTTTCCTAAGGCGTTTTATCACATCCAAGGTCATGTCTGCACTGGCAGCTAAGTGAGGACGCGCGCCTCCCTCTCACTCAGTGGTATGCTTTCTTTTACACATCAATCTTCACTCACTCACCAAACTCATGAAATACCTGTGCCCTGTGCTAACCACCTGGAATACACATGGGAAATAAAATGTAGTCCCTGCTCTCAAAGGATTCACTATCCATGGGGAACAACAGACTCTAAAACCAACAACTGTATCAGAATGGCAAGTGCCATGACAGATGTAGGAGCATCAGTAAGTTGGAGGGAGGACCCCAATCTGCCGGAAGTTTAGAGAAACTTTCAAGGAGAAAGTAGTGTTTGAGCAGGACTTTGTAGAATGAGCAAGACTTCACCAAGCAGATAGGGAATGGAAGAATGTTCCAGAAAGGGAATGGCATGCAGAAGCACAGCAGATCACAGTCTCATACCTTTTACTGGGAAGCCAGATTCCAGAGGCAATATCCCAAGGTTCAAGCCTTACTTAATGAATAAGAAAAATGCAAACCCAACCATAATGCCTGTATGGGATTATGTATGCTTTCTCCTGAGGACTTTAGCACTGTGTGCAAATATGCAATAAGGTTCTTGGAGTCCAGAGGATTCTAAGCCTGGGCACACTAGGAAACTTGGCTCTCTGCAGGGGAGGGTGTGGCTCCAGTATTCTGTTCTCTCCCCACAGCCTTGATGGAGGAATGAGATCATTTTATCTGGAAAGCCATTTCTGGACTTACCATTCACTCTTTACCAAGGAAAGTTACTTCTTGTAAAGTGTTTAGCCATTTAACAAGTCCTTGTCAACTTAGGGCATGAAGAGCTCCTGAGATGTCCTCTTTTGCAGGGTGGGAGAAATCCAAGGAAAAGAATTTTTGGCAGAGCTCAAGATGGTAGAACCTGAGAAGAGGCTGGCCAAGACCCTGGGAGCAAGTGTTTCTGTGGGGTCTGGAGATGAACCCATCGCCCATTAGCACCATCAAGTCAGGTGAATGTCTAGCGAGTCTTGTCACTTTTACAGAACATCAAGTCCAGCACTAGCAAGTCTTAGCATATCCTCCCTTTTATTATAAATGGGTGTTTTTTATAATTTTTACTGACACTCAGTAACCATGCAAAATTGTGCTCCACATTAACATATCTATATATCCCATATATATCAGCTCATGGCAGACACCATAGCTAGGGAGCAGACTTAACATACAAAGTGATCTTGTTTACAGTATTCTGTTGACAGTGTCAATAAATGATAAGGAAATTAACATGCCACAATGTAACTGATGACCACATGCACAATTCCATGAATTAAATGTTTCTTGTGTTAATCAGTATTCTTAAATTAAAAAAATATTTATAATGGAACATGAGCATGAACGTGGACTTCCTGAATTAGAAATGGTTTTGGTACATAACCATTTGATAAGCACTTAGGAAGCACCTACTGTGCACCTCCTAGAGACGTCTTGGGGAAGCCCTACCTGCATAAGCCACCTGGACCTCGGAAGCGCCGTAACGCCATCTCCACTATGTTCAGACCATGCAACGGGGACGTCAGGGTGGATGAGGCGCCATCCTCTCAGCTCACATTCTGGCAGGAAAGGTCTCCACCACCTAGTGTAGGGACGAGACCGACACTGCATGCTACAGATGCACAAGGCCAGGCCTCAAGTTTCACCTCCAAGTGAAGGGATGCTCCATGCTCCGGGGACTGAGTGGAGCAATGGGGGTGTTTCAGAGGAAGATTACAGCCAGACAGAGGCAGGAAGGCAGGGCCGGGCAGGCGTCTCTGAGGTCAGTATCGCTAGATCACAAACGGAGGTAAGATGAGGCTGTGACCAGGTCAAGCACGAAGGCAAGGCTCAGCCCCCTGGGACCTTCTCTGCCATGCTGAGCAGCATGGGCCTTCCACATGGGACAGGGGGACACCAAAGGTCTGGAGTGGGGCACGTTGTAGAAAGACTCCTGAGAGTTCCCCACAAGGAAAAGGGAGGCCGGGAAAGCAGTTAGGAAGCTGGCCTGTGGCCTGGGGGAGGGGACAGCAAGGAGGGTTGGAAAGGGAAAGAAGAGTCCGGAACAGGATAATCATTCTCAACACCGGATGTATAGGATTCACCCTAGAGTTTTTTAAAAATCTTAATGTTTAACCAGGTGCGGTGGCCACGCCTGTAATCCCAGCACTTTGGGAGGCTGAGGCAGGAGAATCGCGAGTTCAAAGCCAGCCTCAGCAACGGCGATATGCTAAGCAACTCAGTGAGACCCTGTCTCTACATAAAACACAAAATAGGGCTGGGGATGTGGTTCAGTGGTGGAGTGCCCCTGAGTTCAATCCCTGGTACCAAAAAAAAGAAAAGAAAAGAAAAGAAAAGAAACAGGTGTTTATTTTTGCAGACCTATGTTTAAAACAAGGAAACTGAAGCTTGAAGGGGTTAGGACAGGCTGCCCAAAATCTCCCCGCTTGGAGGCCAGGATTTGATCTATACAGTCTATGAAAGAAAGATCAGTGTGGACATGTGCATGCATTTGGTGGACTAGCTGAGGATGGCACTGTCAAGTACTCAAGGCACTTTCCCTCAGCCAACCTGGCTTTGTTACCAGGGGTTGATCCTAGGGGCACTTAAACACTAAGCCATATCCCCAGCCCTCTTCGTTTATTTTGAGACAGGCTTTCACTAAGTTGCTTAGGGCCTAAGTTGCTGAGGCTGGCCTTAAACTTGTGATCCTCCTGCCTCAGCCTCTGAGTTGCTGGGATTACAGGTGTGTGCCACTAGGTCTAGCAGGCTTTGGGAAATCAATGAGAACTGGTCAGCATTAGTGTGAGCTCCAAAATGCACATTTCTAAGGCAGCTGGATTAATACCAGAACTTCAAGGTCAAATACTCTTTAAAAAAAAAAGTCACTTTTCTATATTGTGTCCTTCCCTCCCCTCTGGTGAGACAGGACAGGTCAGTAGAATGACCTAGCTCTACCACTTTCTAGCTGGGTGACACTGAGCCTCACCTGCCAAATGTGGGTGATATAGTCAATACTAGTATTTCCTGAGTACTTCCCTGGACTAAGCACCACTATTTTTTAAGTGCTTTCCATATAGTAGGTCAGTTGCCCTCCCACTGATCTACGGGGATTATCTTCACTTCACAAATGAAGAAAACCAAGGCACAAAGAGAGGCTAAACGGCTGACCGAGGTCCCGGCAGGGCTGGGACCCACAGACCAGAAACCTGGCCTGAGAAGCCTCGCACTTTGCCCACCTTGCACCACCTCCCTGGGGTTCTCCAACCCAAATCACGGAATAATCGCCCGCACACAGTAGGTGTTTGACATTCTTTTTGTTTTTGGTACCGGGGATTGAACTCAGGGGCACTCGACCACTGAGCCGCATCCTCAGCCCTATTTTGTGTTCTATGTAGAGACAGGGTCTCGCTGAGTGGCTTAGCGCCTCATTAACATTCTTTTTGATGCTGCTCCTTCATGAATAGCTGAGTGTGTCTCACATAGGATTCTAAACTTCATAATGCAGCGTTGCCACTCATAAATATTACATCCATTTCCCAACATGGGTACAGATCCGACGCTGGAATATTCCAACTGTAAATCAATGAAAAGAACATTTTGTCCCTTGAGTTGGTACCAATATGGCCAGATGGCATCAGCCCTGCCTGATTAGCTCTAATCAGGCAAGATTTTATGGTTGAATGCCATAGGATCAAAACAAGGCCATAAAAGTTGGACTCTGCCTGGGGCTCGATGGGACCCTGTTGCTTTCCACTAAGAAACTTATGTGTCCTGAAGTCATAAAACAGCAGCTGAAAGGAAGCACCAACTGGAGTGGTTGGGCAGTCACCCCAGGCTGTCCCCTGTGAGGAGTGGCGCCCACTGGATCCATCTGGGAGTGCATTCGACATGGTGACTGAAGGAGAGGCTGGGAGATGGACAGACACCTGGCCCTGGGACAAGATGAGCGGGTCTCAGGTTTGGTAACCACAGGAAAGTCAATAGCTGTCACCAAACTTCAAGTTCCATGTACTACCTGACGTGCAAACCAGGAGCATCGTCCCCAGTCAGAGCAGACCCCACCAAGGTCCAAGTGACCACATGGGGAAACCAACAAGGCAGAGACCACCCTGTCCTCCATGTCTAAATGACACATGGCCACAGCACATACAGGGTAGGAGGAGGTTGCCAAGTCCAGATAGGAAGGAAAGCCACTCTACAAGGGGCCAGCAGTCACATCACAAATGCTTTCCAGTGACTGTGGGTTTCCTGTGTCCACCTAGCTTCCGAGTTCAGGACTGGAAACTCATGGCTGGGTGCTGCGCACAGCATGTCCTCCTCCATGGATTCAGGGCAGCGGCAGGCGCATCGTGAAAATTCAAACCTTGGCAGGAGGGTATGAAGTTGAAAATGGAAGGCTTCCTGTCTCATCCACCACCCCTGCCCCCAATGCCCTGCCTAGGGGTGACCACTGCCAACCATGCTGTTCTGTGCTTTGCTTTCTTCACTTAATGCCACCCCAGTCACCTTGCCACCTCAGCAGATCTAGGTCAATCTCATTCCTTTTAAGGGCCACATGAATGCCACAGTATAAACCAGCACTTATTTACCTATGTTACCTACTAAGAGAAACTCAAGACTTTTTTTTTTTTGCACGAACATCTTCACATGTATTCTTGGATATTTCCAAGATTATTACTCTAGAGTGAATCTCTACCCTCCTCACCCCACAAAATTCATGTTGGAACCTCATCTCCAGTGTAGTGGTATGTGGAGGTGGGGACTTCAGGAGGTGATTAGATCATGAAAGGTATTAGCGCCTTTATAAAGGAGACCTGAGAGGGCTCATTCTTCCTTCCCCCATGTGAGAACACAGCCAGATGGCAGCTTGAACCAGGAAATGGGCCTCCGCCAGACAGTCAGCCTGAGTGGACTTCTCAGCCTCCAGAACTCTGAGAAATAAGTGTTGGTTGTTTTGAGCCACCCAGTCTGTGGTAGTTTTGTCACAGCAGCCCAAAGGACCTAAAGCAATTATTATTTTTAAATTGCCTTTTTAAAGGGAGGAATCACGAATTCTCTGCACAGAAGACCATTTCTGTGTTTGGAGAGCCGCATTCCCACCCATCACATGGCTTTGGGTAATTCCCCAAAATTGGGGTGCCCTGGAATTACACGGGAAGCATAGAAACAGAGGCCAGGTTCTACAAGGTGGAGACTCTACAAAGTCGAGCAGGTGATTTTGTTCTCTCTGTTCTTGTTCATTTTGAGTTTCTGGAACAGCTCCCAGGCACTCTCCCACTGGGTGTTCCAGAAGACCCAACTCCTTTTGCACTCCCATGTCGGGAGCTGCCACTGTAGCTCAGAATGCACTTGCTCCATGTGCCCTCTGCTGGCGCTGCCTGAGCTGGCCACGTGTGGAACACCAAGCTGGTGGGAACCGGCTCTCACTCTCCAGGCCAAGTCTCCAGCAGGCTTACCAGTGCAGGATCCTGCAGGGCTGGTGCCAACCCTGGCTGCACATAAGAATCACCTGGGGAGCCTTGCAGACAGCGATGCCAGGTCATGGGCCTGGGTGATGTGTCGAAAGTAGGGTCATCATACAACTAAGTCATGGAACCACATGCCATTTCCCTGAAGAGCTGGCACTTCCAGATGGGTTTGAGGACCTCCAGGCCCAGCCAGGCCCAATACCAGGATCTGGGTCACACCTACAGAACTGTGCACACCAAGAACATGCCCTGCACCCACATCCCTGTGTAGGAAAACCAGACGGACCCACCTCCACCATGATCAGCATGGAATTCAGACCCCTCCCTGTGGCGACTGCCCTCACCCTGTCCAGTGCAGGAGCACACGCCTGCTGTCCCCTCAGCGCCTGCCTCCTGCTTCTGCTTCAGGTCCAGGGCTAAGGCCCTCCCACCATGGCCTCCTGCTGCCCTGCCTCAGACCACCTGAGCCCTCCTTCGCACTTGTCACCATCTGTAATGGCATACATTCATTGGTTTAATAGCCACACATCCCAGATATCCTACCACAAGCTCCACAAAGGTCAAAATCTTGAATCAGCCACTAACTGGCACAAGGCAGACACATAAAGTTTAGGTGGAATGAATGACATTTGAAAGCCCGAAGGAGCAAACTCTTGAATTGTTTTATTTGCTTCTCTGAAATGTAAAAAACTAACAACAAAAACACCTAACTTCTTTTGTGTTAACTGATTTTTGTTTTAAGTCACTTTTGGGCCCAATGTGGTAGCATATGTCTACAATCCCAGTGACTTGGGAGGCTGAAGCAGGAAAATCACAAGTTCGAGTCCAACCTGGGCAACTTAGTGAGACCATCTCAAAACAAAAAATAAGGTTCAGATTGTAGCTCAGAGAGAAGAAAGTGTCTCTGGGTTCAATCCCTACTACTGAAGGGGAAAGAAAGAACGAAAGAACAAAAGAACGAAAGAAAGAAAGAAAAGGTCAACTTTGGGCTGACGATGTGGCTCAATGGTAGAGTGCTTGCCCAGCCCACTCAAGGCCTTGAGTTCAATCCACGGCACTGCAATATATGGAAGAAAAAATTCATTTTTCTCAAAATACCATTTCAGTCTAAAGAAAAATATTTACATTCTTATTATTACTCAAAAAAATGGAAATAACTTAGTTATGGTTTAGATATGAAGGTGCCCTCCAAAAGCTCATGTTAATACTGCAGGAGGTAAAAGATTAAATTATGAGAACTATAACATAACCAGCAGATTGGTCCATTTGATGGGTCAATAATTTGAAAGGACTAACTGGTGGTAACTGTAGGCAGGAGATAGGCACAGCTGGAAAAAGGTAGGCCACTGGAGGCATGCCTCTGGGGATTCTATTTATCCTTGACTCCCTGGGCTCTCTACTTCCCAGCCACCATAGACTGAAAGGCTTTTCTCCACCACACCCTCTGCCTCACCTCTGGTCCCCAGAGCAATGGGGTCGGCTGGGCATGTACTGAACCTCTTAAACTGTGAGCCAAAGTAAACTTCTCCTCCTCTAATTGTTCTTGTCAGGTATTTTGGTCACAACAATGAAAATCTGACAAACACAAGAGTCAAGGTTAAAAGGACCTGTGATGTCCACTCAGTGCAGTACTTTGCAATTCCTAAATATTTTTAAATGAATATACATAACTGAGATACTCTCCTATTATAACATGAAGCAAAGACCAACTTCAAGTATAATATAACTTGTTTTTTAAAAGCTTGGAAGCACAATAGGATGCCACTGTGTATCTCTGACCAAAGGCTTCATATTTGCTCTGGACTGAGTTTGCAAAGTACTTGGCATTTATTGGTTTCTTTGTTTATTTGTTATACAGATTGAAGCCAGGTTTCACACATGCTAGACAAGCACTCTACCTGTGAGTTTCACCCCCAGCCCACATTTGGTTCTTCTCACATTTATCCCACAAGACAAAGAGTCCATCCAATTTACAGATGCGAAATTAGACAGACACGATACGCTGCCCAGGACAGAGCTGAGAACTGGCAGCACCCAAGCCCTTTAACTCCAGACCCTGTGCCCCTGCCATGCCTCTTGGTCTTCCAGTCTCATAGCTGCAGGCCACGTGATCTGGCCCAGCTTCCTCCAAAAGCTGCCTCTTAACAGAAACTCTAGCCATTATCTGAATGAATGTCATATGTAGGTACAGAAGATTCTGCCCTGAGGGTCTTTTTCATAAACCTGGTTACTATTTCCATTTCAAAAATTACGTCATCCAAAAAGACAAGTTCCCAGGGCCCTGGGGAATCCCCTGCTCCAGCTGTACCCACACCCTCAGCCTGCCCGTCAGAGATCCAGGTGGCTGAGGGCTACCCAGGGCCCAGCTCCAAGCTGTTCACTTGAGTCGGTCCAGTGTCCCAAACACCTGCGTAAAACGCTCTCTGTCCAGAACGCGCCCGTGCCGCAGCGTGAGATAGAAGGTCTGCTTTCCACTGTACCGTTGGATCCGTACGAACAGATCCTGGGGCCGGTCCTTGGTTTCTGTCAGGGGCATCACATCTGCCACAGGACAGTATGTGTCCTGCCGCCAGCCCCAGAAGGTCAGGTGGGCCACCCGCAGCATGGTACCCGACTCACTCACATACAGGATGCCCACTAGCCTCCGAAAGAAATAGCTCATCCAGCACAGCATGGCCAGGGCAAAGCCAGCTATCCCGCTCAGAAGGCACAGTGAGTTGAAAGTCATGAGGCCCTGAGAGTACCAGTAGAAGCCTGGTGGCAGGGCTACTACTGTCAGGGCCGTCTGTGCCACCTTCAGCCGAGACACGTACCCAAAGGCTCTGATGGCATTAAAGCGGTAGACCATCTGGAATTTCTCCTTCTCTGCACATGGTGGTTTCTCCTTCAAGGTGGGCGTTCTGTTCCCCACCCACCTCTTGGGATCCTCCTGCCCACTGCAGAACCGTAGCCCATGGAGAGGCCTTCCCCAAGCAGCTGGCCCCCACAACCTTGGCACAGCTCGGAAGAGAGCAGCCTGGAAGAGAAACAGGAGACGTCTTTCTCATGGAATCCAACTGTGCCAATCACACAATGAACACCTGTAAAGCATCACACAAGGAGGCTCCCACCAACTCTGCAATGTCACCAGTACTGCCAACGGAGGTGAGAATGGTAAAGCCAGATGCTTTATTTCATGTGAATTTCACAAATGCTAGTCTGGACAAATACTACTACTTTTTTTTTTTTTTTTTTTTTACCAGTAAGGAAACTAATCCTAGAGAGGTTGAGAAATTTACCCAAGGACACACAGTGGAATGAATGCAGGGATGAGAAGGTGTCTGACTCTTCAAACTGGTTCTCTTTCCCCTAGGAAGTTTCAAGTAAAAATAAAAAAGAAGGCTTTTTTCATTCAACAAATAGGCTGCGAGAGCCAACACTGCACAATGGATCCATAAGACCATGTGAGTAAACCAACCGTGTCCTAGGATGAAACTCAAGTAACAAATCCATGAAATATTTATCACAGTAACTTTCCAGTTCTCCGCCTGAGAACGTTATCCATAAGTAGTGCAGTGGGAAAAACTTTGGACTTTGGAGCCAGATGCGGATTCCAATCCTAGCTTTATCACTAGCCGTGGGTTCTCGGGCAAATTACTCCTGCTCTCCAAGCCTCAGCTTCTTCACTTTTATTTATTATTTTCATGAACTGATTTATTGATTGGCTTACTTTGGGTACTGGGGACTGAAACCAGAGGCGATCTAAAACTGAGCCACATCCCAAGTCCCCTTTTTATTTTAAGGAGGGGATCACTCAGTTGCCCAGGCTGGCTTCGACCTTACGATCCTCCTGCCCCAGCCTCCCCGGCAGCTAGGATGACAGGCGTGCGACACCGCGCCCAGCTGTTTCTTCACCTTTTAAAAGAGAGACCCAGGACACGCCCAGCGAGATACTGGCCATATGGTCCTCAACTGAGTACTAGCCACGAGGCAAGCGCTCTGCGGTTAGCTCCTACCCGGCGGGTCCACGTGACCCGGCAGAGCCGGCGAAGAGCAAGTGGCACCCACGCCGGAGCCTCCTCACGCGGATGCCTCAAGTCAGAAATCCAGGCGTGCCTACAAGCGGCGGCCTAACCTCGGCCCCGAAGTGCGGCACGGCCCTACCTACCCACCACTTCCTCACCACCCTCCTTACCATGAGCGGGTCGCCTGCTGCCGGAAGTAAATCCCACCGGCCCCGGAAACTCTCAGAGCGCATGCTCAGATGCACGTGACGCGCGACCGCGCGTTGCATCTCGGAAGTCGTGGTCTCGGGTCGGGGCCGACACGGGTCCCGGGTATCGTGGGATCCCGGATGGTTCTCCTCTTCCCGGCGTCCCCTGCGGCGCGGGTGCCGGAGCCGGAAGTTCCGGGTCGAGTACCGGGTGCCAGCGCGTCCTGTCGGAAACTGCGGATATGGCGGCGTCCGGCCCCGCGCTGTGCCTTTTCGATGTGGATGGGACCCTGACGGCCCCGCGGCAGGTAGGCGGCGCCCGGCTGGCTAGTGGCTGGCGGTGCGGGGCCCCAGCCGCTCGCACACCGGGCTCACGACCGCACAGGGTGGGCGCCGAAGAGCGATCTAGGACCCTACCTCCTCCCGGGGGCTGAACTTTGTTCTGTTCCTAATTCTGGAGGAAAGAGACCAGGACGTAACCAGCTCTTGAAGACCTCGGGTGCTGAGACAGGAAACGTGCGTTGTGCTGGGAAATGTCCTGGACTTGCCCGCGAGCCCTGGGCACTGATGGACCTGGATTGCAACCCCAACTCAGGACCCCTTGCAGCCATGTGACCGTCAGTCCTGTCACCAATGGGCTGTGCCTTGTGCATGATAGTAAAGACTGGCTTCCAGGTCAGAGAGATCCAGTGGAGTCTCAGCTTCATCTCTTGGCAGCTGTGACCTTAGGCCAGTCAGTTAATTTCTCTGCGTCTCACCGGCTACAGCTTTAAATGGGGACATTACCTGTTTCATATAGTATTTATGAGGATCTAATAAAATTAAAGTATCTTGCACAGACTCAGCATCAAAACATTAAACACCTCTGCCTGCCCCAGCAGTGCACTGGGGTGATAGAAGAACCCTGGATCACTTTAGGTTGCTGCTGAGAGTTACTTGGGCCCGGAGAAACTTGCTTCCCACTGCCAGATTTTGCTGCTCTAGGCACAGATAAGTTTCAGTTAGGATCAACCTTGTATCTGATCATATGGGTGTATGCCTGTAATCTTAGCCCCAGGCAAGAGGATCACAAGTTTGAGGCCAGCATGGGTAACTTAGTGAGACCCTGTCTCAAAAATTAAAACACATCGAGGGTGTAGCTCAGTAGTAAAATATCCTTGGGTTCAATCTGTAGATGGCCAGATAGAAAATATTTGAGGCTTTGCAGGCCATGAGGTCTCTGTTCCAACTACTCAGCTGTCTCTGTAGCACAGAAGCAGCCATACACATCTTGCACACAAATGAGGCTATGTTCCAATAATTACATAAACAGGTGGTTGACCTTATTCTGGCTCACAGGCCCTAGTTTGCTGGCTCCACCTCATATCTGTAGTAGAATTTCCTTAACTGTCTCCCAAAAAAATCTTCTACAAATTTTTTCAGAGTTTTAAAATTTTTCCCATCTTAATTTCAAATTTTTGAATCTTCCTCTGTTTCATTTTGTGTGGGGTGATTTGTAATCATCAGCACAAGGTTTATTTAGGAATACTGACATAATTATGCTGTACACTTGCTTTGCTCTGAAGATTTCTGCAGCAGGGTGTAGTGTAGATGCTCAGCTGTGGTTACAGCATCTGGATCCTGTTTCCTCTCAAAAAGTATTTGCTGCCACTTGGAAGCAAAAAGCAATCTTTTATAACCCATTCACATTGCAAAACATGTCACAGTGGCTGATGGCGGTACTGCTTAGCTCATCAGTGTGCACAGGGGTTAGGAGAATAAACTGTACCCTTAAACTTCCATTTGAAGCTGGAAGTATCGCTGCCATTGTTGGTCAGTATTGCACTTTTAATATTTTGCAACAGTCTTCCCACTTCCTCCCATGATGATGTCAGGTTTAAGCAAACCATTTGAGGACTTTGGGACAGGTTTTCACATTCTCACTGACTCATAGAGGCCATTACTGCAGTTCTAGATTTTGCCCAGTATGTCAACACTCTGCTGTAAGAAGTAGCGAAGATCACACTCTTTATAAGCTCCTCTGTGTGGTTCTATTAGTCATATGAATATTTATCTAAAAAAACATTTTTTAAAGAAAAAAAGGTATTGCACCAACACCTATAATCGTAGCAACTCTAGAGGATAAGGTAGGAGATTCACAAGTTTCTGGTCAGCCAGAGCAATTTGGTAAGACTTTGTCTCCAAATAAAGGAATGGGGATGTAGCTTAGTAGTAAGGAACCGCCGTGTTCGGTCCTTAGCACTAAGCTACATCCCCATTCCTTTATTTGGAGACAAAGTCTTTAGTGTGGTGCGGGGCAGGAGGAAGAACAAAAGATTGAACTTGGTGGAAGTGGGCACAGGGACAGGAAAGATGGTGGAATGAGATGGACATCATTGCCCTAGGTTCATGTATGACTGCATATATGGTGTGATTCTACATCATGTAGGACCAAAGAAATGAAAAGTTGTGCTCCATTTGTGTACAATGAATCAAAATGCATTCTGCTGTCATATACATGCTAAGTAGATTAAAGAAATTTTTTAAAAATTTAAAATCAATTTTAAAAGAAATTTTAAAAAGTAAAAGATGATGCAAAAGCATTTATAGATGATGCAATAATCATTTAGTAGAAACTACTATGAAGGTCAGAAAGTTCAGTGAATAAAATGCATTTTTGACTAAAAAAAAGATTGAACTGTAGATGTTATATCTTTTCATCATAGTTCATGATTTATTTTGAATGATCACACAATTAGGAATTGAGCTTAGAATTATACCAGTAAGATCACTGTTTACAGATAGGAGCTTTTCTTTTTAAAAAAGACTAACAAATTCTAATGTTATCCTTTGTTGGGAGGTGGTTTTGTGGTACTAGGGATCAAACCCAGGATCTCACTTGCGCCAAGCACAAACTCAACCACTGAGCCACATCCTTAGCCCCTCTTTCTTTTACATAACTATAATAAATCAGTTCTAAACCCCCTTTTAAATTTTACTGTATTCTTTTCACTTTAAAATCAACTTAGCCAACTGGGCAAAGTGTTACACGCCTATAATCTCCACAACTCAGGAGGCTGAAGCAGGAGGATCACAAGTTTCCGGCCCTCCTGGGCAACTTAGCAAGAACCTGTCTTAAAATAAAAAGTAAAAATCTGGACTAGGAGTGTAGTACAGTGGTAAAGCATTTTTGGGCTTAACCCTCAGTACTGAAAGAAAAAAAAAAACTATACATGTGTTTATATCTATAAATTCTTAGAAAAATAGCTGTAACAATACACATGGCTTTTCATAAATTGCTTATATGTTTAAATTTTGGTAAACATAAGTAAAAGCCAACATGTTTATTCTGATAAAATATTACCTAAAATTACAACTAAAACATTTGAACTTATCTACAGACTAGTAACTGAGTAGTATAAAAATAAGAACTGTATTATTCTTACAGTTTTAGTTTGCTGATTTTTTTGTGGCTCCTGACTTGTATTTTTTTCTTGAAATGCAGAAAATTACCAAAGAAATGGATGACTTTCTTCAGAAATTGAGACAGAAGATCAAAATTGGAGTGGTAGGCGGGTCGGACTTTGAGAAAGTACAGGAGCAACTGGGAAACGATGGTAACTAATGCATTGACAATTATGCTTCATCAGGGACAGCTTCCCGTGAGGGTGTTAGAAACCATAGCCACCTGTTGCCAACTTTCTGCTTCCTTCTTTGAGGAAACATTTTCCTTTCCTTTATTTTTCCTTTGCTTTTAATCCTGTCCATAAAGTTCTAGGGTTGGCTGATTAAAACACTTTTCTGAGATATGTAGATACCTTGACCTAGAAAGGTGAGTGTCCGCATCTCTGCACTTGGAAACCTTTCTACCTGGAGTGCTTGCTGGTCCTTGCTCCTGCCCTCTAGCCTTAGCCCAGGCCCCAGTTCTGACTCCTTACCCAGGTGTGAACGTGCCCTGTGGGCTAGGTGCCTCCTCCATAGTGCCTTCATCAGTGTTCCCTGCTCCGGAGAGTCACCAGGCTCTCCCTATCCCTCAAAGGACCCTGGAAGTCTGGAGAACCTTACTGGCTCTTTCCATGGGGTTTCTGACTCAGTAGGTCCACGGGATAGTGGTGCACAGCCCTGCCAGTGTAGTGCTCTGTTAATTTTGGAAACTGCCTGGAAGACTAAAACCAGGCATTATTCATCTCTGTGCCCCCATGGCCTCTGGGGGGCCTCGCCTATGAGAAATAGTGGGTGGAGAAATGATGAATGGATTGTTCCTTTAACTCCTATTGTCCCCAGAGTCCTCACATCTTGGAACCAGCTCTATTAGAACAAGGTTTTTAATCTTGGCACTGTTGACATTTTGAGCCAGATAATTCTCTATTATGGGGGTCCTTCCTGTGCATTGGAAGATGTTTAGTGATATCCCTGGCCTTTACCCACTAGATGTCAGCGGAGTTCACACACACACACACACACACACACAGAATTTTGACAACCAAAATGTTACCAGAAATTGCCAAATATCCCTGGTGGCGACACCCCTGTTTGGAACTCCTGTTCCATATATCTTACCCTGCTAATCTGTGTAGGCCATATTTATTGGGTTATCATTACTGGAAGAATAATTATGCAATTCTTTTAAGTCTCTGTATTCCACTTATGTTTAATTTTCCTTATAGATACTTTGTTTATAAATGCTCTAAACAGCATAATAGGGCACATTTAGCCGAGGAAACCCTGATATCTGGTTGGGATTGCCCTTTCTACCTCTCATGATAAAGAGGTGCGGGATAGTGTCTGCATGGTTCAGAATGTGCAGCAAGAATTTATACAGAAGCTGGGCGCGGTAGCGCATGCCTGTAATCCCAGCACTCAGGGAGGCTGAGACAGGAGAATCGCGAGTTCAAAGCCAGCCTCAGCAATGGCAAGGCACTAAGCAACTCAGTGAGACCCTGTCTCTACATAAAACACAAAATAGGGCTGGGGATGTGGCTTAGTGATTGAGTACCCCTGAGTTCATCCCTGGTACCAAAAAAAAAGAATCTATACACAAGCTAGAAGAGAGTTGAGAGTTGTCACAGTCACCATGTTAAAGTGCAGGTGTGAGGGTCTCTTCCAGCACATGGTAATATGGACAAGGGACGTTGGGCCTGGGGTCTGCATTTGAACAAGTGCCTAAAGTTGGAGAATCCCTTCATTAAGGCTGTGTGATAGTGTTCAAATCTGACTGGCTGTGAAAATCACCTAAACAGCTTTTTCTTGAAAAAAAATCTTATGTTTAGCCTGTCACTTGATGATTGACTTAGAAAGCCCGAGGTCAGAGTTCAGAAACCCACATTACCCACTGCTCCAGTGCTGCTGGCTCATGGCGAGTTCCGGAGCCCACATGGCTAGTGTCTTCCTTACAGACCTAGTGGATGAAGGCAAGTACAGGACACGCCCTGCGGCCACTCCAGGCCTGCTGTCCTCAAATACAATCAAAGAGCCTTCCTTTCTTACTTTCCTTGTTTAGGGAGCTTTTCCACTCCCCGGTTGATTAGGATGAGATTCTTTCATGGTTCTTACTGAAATTCAGTATTTTATTGGTGGTACATGTTAGTCAAGAAGTAGAAACAGATTTTAGCCAGGCGCGGTGGCTCATGCTTGTAATCCCTGCACTTTGGGAGGCTGAGACAGGAGAATCACGAGTTCAAAGCCAGCCTCAGCAACGGCGAGGCGCTAAGCAATTCAGTGAGACCTGTCTCTACATAAAACACAAAATAGGGCTGGGGATGTGGCTCAGTGGTTGAGTACCCCTGAGTTCAATCCCTGGTACCAAAAAAAAAGTAGAAACAGATATTAATTCATTGCATTCTGAATTTTCTTTTGTTTCGGTTTGGTTGTAGTGGTTGAGAAATATGATTATGTGTTTCCAGAAAATGGCTTGGTAGCGTACAAAGATGGGAAACTATTGTGTAAACAGGTATGTTTTGAGTATATGAACAACTACATACACTTCTAAAATGTTGTCTAAAGGTCATTTGATATTAAATGCCTCTGGGGCGGGAGAGTGGGGAGCTGAGTGATGGGGGAATGAATCTTCACTCTGTTCTTAAGGAATTTTGAATTTTGAACCATGTGACTGTTAAATATTCCAAAGTAATAACTAAGTTTTTATAATTGTTTTTTAAGAATACTTATATCTGAGCCGGGAGTGGTGGCACATGCCTGTAATCCCAGCACTTTGGGAGGCTGAGACAGGAGAATCGCAAGTTCAAAGCCAGCCTCAGCAACAGCGAGGCACTAAGCAACTCAGTGAGACCCTGTCTCTATGTAAAACACTAAATAGGGCTAGGGATGTGGCTTAGTGGTTGAGTACCTCTGAGTTCAATCCCTGGTACCAAAAAAAAAAAAAGAATACTTATATCTGGGCTGGGGTTGGAGCTCAGTGAGGGAGTACTTGCCTAGCACGTGTGAGGCACTGGGCTCAATCCTCAGTACCCCATAAAAATAAAGATATATCCATCAACAACTAAAAATATTTTTTAAAAAATACTTACATCTAAAATTTCTATAATAGCAAAAACTAGGCAGGCTGCCTCAGCATAAGCATTTTTAAAAAGTATTATATAAACTGGCTGTGGTGGTGGCACACATCTGTAATCCTAGACATCTGGGAGGCTGAGGTAAGAGGATCACAAGTTCAAGGCCAGCCTCAGCAACTCAGTGAGACTCTGTCTCAAAATAAAAAATAAAACGGGATGGGGATGTTCAGTGGTAGAGCATCCCTGAGTTCAACCTCTGGTACTGCAAAAAAATCAAAGATTTTTTTTAAAAAAGGTACTGCGTAGCTTTTTGTTTTTGGTACTGGAGATTGAACTCAGGGGCATTTGACCACTGAGCCACATCCCCAGCCCTCTTTTGTGTTTTACGTAGAGACAGGGTCTCACTGAGTTGCTTAGCGCCTTGCCGTTGCTGAGGCTGGCTTTGAACTCACGATTCCCCTGTCTTAGCCTCCCTGAGTGCTGGGGTTACAGGCTTGAGCGACCGTGCCCTGGTACTGCATAGCTCTTAATAGTATAGGATCAATCTGTTCAGACAAATGAATGTTTTTTGGTCCATTACTGTAGATATCTTAATTGAATAAAAGCAAGAGCAATAAACTCTTTGGATCTTCCAGGAAGTGTTTGAAAGATAATCAACACAAAACTCTTGAGCAATGAGGCAGAAACTCATTTGACTGACGCCTTTGTGTCTTGCCCCATGTCTTCAGTCAGAGGAAAAGGGAAGGAAGTAAATGGCAGGGGATGGTGTCCCTGCCCTGCTGCTTCAGCCTCCTGACTTGCCAGCAGTAGTGGCTGAAGACTGGGGCTTGTTAGAAAGCTGTCTTGAAAATACTTCCTGCTAAACCAAGTAACTGCCGTGCTTTGTTCACCTAGAGTATTCAAGGTCATTTGGGTGAGGCCCTGATCCAAGACTTGATCAACTACTGTCTGAGCTACATTGCAAAAATTAAACTTCCCAAGAAAAGGTAGGTTTGCTTTGAATAAAGAGGCGCTACTGCAGGAGGGAACAGTGTCTTGTGGGGGTGAGTGCTCACGTACACCTGAAGCCCAGCGCTTAATAAGGGGTCCTCTGAAACGGTGTGCCAAGCCAACAGTGTAGCAGATCACGAAGGCCGTGCGTGCAGCCACTGATCACCATGCGCTTTCAAAGGCTGTCGTGAGCGGAAGCACCCGAGAAAGGGCATGTAAAAAGAGCAAGGGAAGCTCCAGATCTGGAAGTCTAACGGAGGCGTCCAGACCCTACCCAGCGCCAAGTGTGGCAGCTCACAGTGTTAAATAGAACCTGAGCGCGCTGCCGTCATTTCACATTTGGGTTTCTGATTTTTGAAACATCTGGGATTCTGACATGCTGGCAAATCCGAGGCCCTGGCTGCTCTGGGTCCCACATGGCTGCCCTGCCCACCCACCCAGGAGCTCTTGTTCCAGTCTTTCACAGCCCACCTTCCTTTCCCTCCCAGTAGGCATGTGACAGGGACCGACCTCTTACTTTGGATACAGTAACAGTATCATCTCGGTTCCCATTTTAAAAATAATAACATTATATATAAGTGCCCCCAGTACAAAGGTGAGCAGGAAGTGGATCCAGATGCTAACGGTGGCTGTCTCTTGATGGTGAGGTTGGCAATTCTTCCCAGTTTTCAGAACTTCCCAGTTTTAGACCTGAACCATCACGGGAGATGCATCTTTATGGGGCAGCTGGGTCTCGGACAAGCTGCACTCCAGAGGCTACACCAGCCTGTTCGGATCTGCAGAGCCAGTTGCACCTCCAGCCAGGTGCAATTCCCCTTCCCCCAGAGAGGCTGTGGGTGAAACGGGCTGGTCTGGTGCCACTGCTGCAGGCAATGCGTACCTGGGGGTTCCTTCTCTTATTGCACTTGCCTCTAGATGTTAGGAATCCCCAGAGTGAAAAGTCAATACATCTGCGTCCCAGGCCCATCACCTCGTTACTGTGGGCTAAGCATAATTTTTTAACTAGATGAGTCATGATCCTATCCTCAAAGGTTTGTCGTCTAGAGAGGGAGAAAGGTATACGGAGCTGTAGTTCCAGAATACTGTAAGATGCCTGTGGACTCAGAAACCAGAACCAAGACCCAGTCGATGAACTTTTTCCACAGTTTGCATCAGTACTGCATTCTCCACCTAGGTCAGGCAGAGGCAGTAAGATCTCAGATGGCCCAGTCTTCAACAGAGAATTGAGTATTGATAAACCACCCTAATCCCTGTTTGTTTTTGAGGGGGTGGTAGTGGGCATTGAACCAAGGGGCACTTTGCCACTGAACTGCACTCCCAGCCCTTTTTTATTTTAAGGCAGAGTCTTGCTAAGTTGCCCAGGTTGACCTCAAACTTTTCAATCCTCCTGTTTCAGCCTTCTGAGTCACTGGAATTACAGGTTTATGCCACTGTGCCCAGTCTAATCCCTGTTTTTGAGAGACTTTCTGGAATGTGTCAGCTTCCTCTGTGTTGGGAATGAGTACAGTGTCCTTGAGTTGGGAGGAAATAACTGAGCTCTGTTTCTGATAGTTTACCCCATGGCCCTGGGGTCAGCCCTGGGAAGAGTCATCATCCCCCAGTGTTGATGGATATGTAGAAGGTATAGAGGACAGGGCTGGGTGTCTGTCAGCTCCAGGACAGCCTGGACATGGAATTTTTTGGTGTCTCCCCCGCCCCCAGCAGTGGGATTGAACCCTAACCCTCATATATGCCAGGTAAGCATTCTACCACTGAGCTGCACCCTGGCCCCCAACATGGGACCTTTAGAAACATTTCTTGGCTGCTCATGCTTCCTGTATCATTTGCTGTGTTCTCTGCGAGTCGCGCAGAGCAGGGGCCCAGATCCAGCTGCTAGAGGCTTGGATATTTCTACTTTACTTGATAAGTATTTGTTTGTTCCTAGTTTACAAAGTACCTGTACATAAACCAGTATGTTGGCTTTTCACCAGACCTTCTGGAGACGGCCAGAGCAGGTGCCATTAGCTTCTCTCTGTAGGCGAATAAACAGAGGCTGGGAGCCGTGCCCAGAGTCAGCGTAGGAAGGGGCCAGGCTGGCCTTGAATCAGGTCCACGGCTCTGCACCTGGCAGGTGGCCTCTCAGTATCTACCATGGCAGGTGGCTGGAGATCAAGGCCATGTGATTAAAATAACAGAGATGGGGAAACATTCTAGCAGGTTCACATGTGCCACCTTTGAGAGCTGAAGGCCTGTCGGAGTGCATAACTTGTCACAAAACATTGAAATTTCATTTGTCAACATGAATATCCAGCTTCCAAGTTACCTCAGCTTTTAAGAAACTGTTCTGAGACTGGAGTGGAAACATGGTGGGCACAAATGGGGTTTTTATTTGTTTGGTGGTGGTGCTTCTTGGGTGCTGGAGGGGAGACTGGGGATTGAACTAGGACCTTGAACATGCCAGGTAAGCACTCAGCCACTGAGCTACATCCCCATTCCTGGAAAAAAAAGTTTTTAAACATCTTCATTCAGGTTACTAAGAGTGTTAGGCTGTTCTTATTTTCTGTAATCAAATCAGATCCTTAGGAGTATCTGCCACAGAGTAAATTGAGTGTCCTTGGTTGTTACTGAGGCTCTGGGCAGTTCTCAAAACCCTTCTGTGCATCTCTGCTTGTGGAAGTCAATCTGTTTGAGAGCTCACAAGCAACGTAGGTTTCTGGGAAATGTTTTCCAGCTCCTTAGGGAGTAACCAATTGCTCTTGTAGTGTTGTAGGCATTTTCACAGCTCTTTATTAACTCATTCTCTGCCTAGCAGCTGCAATGTCCAATAGAAATATAATGTGAGCCACAAATGTAGCTTTGAATTTTTGTAGCCACATAAAATCTGAAAGGAACTGGTGAAATTACTTCTAGTAATATATCATATTCAACCCAATATATCAAAAATACTTTAATAAAAAGTCCACATAAAACATTACTAATGATGATTATGTTCCTTTTTCATACTAAGTTTCAATCTGATCTCATTCTGGATGAGCAGCATGTCAATTCCCTGTGGTCCCGTGCAATGCCTGGCCTTCCACATTGCACAGCAGAGCTCTGAGAAACATGGTTCGCTGGTCAGGTATGATGGCACACACCTGTGATCCCAGCTACTTAGAGACTGAGGCAGGAGGATCACAGGTTCAAGAACAGCTGGGCAACTTAGCAAGGACCTGTCTCAAAATTTTTTAAGAAATTAAAACTAAAAATGACAGGGGATGTAGTCAGTAGCAGAATGCTCCTGGGTATGATCACCACCACCACAAACAAAAAGAAGAAAGAAAAACAAAATGAAGCATGTATTACATCCCTCTACTTTATAAAACCACCTAATCTTTTAGTCTGTTTACCTACCTATGATGTTGCCCGAATAAATAAAGCCATTTGGGGGACTTCGGTCCCTTTTCCTGCCTAGGGGTACTTTTATTGAATTCCGAAATGGGATGTTGAATGTGTCCCCTATTGGAAGAAGCTGCAGCCAAGAAGAACGCATTGAATTCTACGAACTGGATAAAGTGAGTCCTGAACTGTCCTTGGGGAATGGCTATGCTTATGAAAATAAGATAGACATTCACTTTATGGCGGGGACTTAAAGTGCTCCTCTACACTGCAGTACAATGGACAGTTAGTTTTTTGTTGTTGTTTGCCAGAAAGAAAATATAAGACAAAACTTCGTAGCAGATCTGCAGAAGGAGTTTGCAGGCAGAGGCCTCACATTTTCCATAGGTATTGTATATCCAAACATGTTCCAGACTTGGATTCCCATTTGCCGGGAGTTGGGTGTGGGCTACTGAGCTGTTGAGCTGCGGGGGAGATCACCTGGGCAGTCCGGGCTGTAAAGGAAACCAGCGAAGCTCTTCTGCTTAATCGGCTGTAGCAGGGCCTGCCCAGTCAGGAAATGGCTTCCAGACTGTCAGGTCTGGTTCTGAGTCCTCACTGGGGCTTCTTCTGCCTGCACTTCTCTTGCTCACAAGGAGCTTCTTAATGCTGGAAGAGTGAGAAGTTGTCCTCATGCCTTTGGGCAGGAGAGACCTCTGCAGTGATCTCCAGAAGAGAGGGAGGGGCTGTGAGCCTCTGAGGTGAATTAGACCAAGATGTCTCGGAAACGCGCAGTGTCACCAGCAAGGGACTGTCGCAGTCAGTTGGGTCACTTACAGAGCCAGAAACCAAGGCCTGAGCTGGACATGGTGGCACACACCTATGATCCCAGCTACTTGGGAGGCTGAGGCAGGTGGACCGCAGGTTCAAAGCCAACCTGGGCAACTTAGACCCTGCCTCAGAATGAAAAGGATTGAGGATGTAGCTCAATGGTAAAGCTCCCCTGGATTCGGTCCCCAGTACTGTAGTAAATATACGGATGGATGATGAACCAATGAACAGGTTGTAGGAAATCTAGACTTGCCAAGGGATTTGGTGTAAGACATGCACAGGTGGGTTTTGAGTGTTCCTAGACACTGAGATGGACAAGTTTTCTGACAGAGCTTTCAAAGGGTCTCTTTGGAAGCTGCCTACAAATCAGCCACCTTCTATGTGCTTTTCATACTTCCTGCAAGACACACTGGCTCGCTGCTCCCCAGCTTCTCCCACCAGGGGCACTGGGAAGTGCACGGAAGTACACCTGGGGAGGCACTGCCAGGCTCCTCCCCAGGCTCTCCCAGGTGGGCTTCATCTGAACCCACTTGCTTGAGGAGCACTCAGGCACGGGCCCATCCTCCTCTGAGCTGGCGTTCTGCAGCTCATGTTTAGACCCAGGTAAAATGATGTTGGAAAAACATCACATAGAATTTAGTTTCTAGAACCTGTCCCTAAAGTGGTGTAAGTTGCGAATTAGGGTGCCAGACAACCTTGGCCATCTAGTTGCTGACAAAGAGTGAAGTATGAATGTTCTTCAGTGACACATTCATGTCTTGCTTTCGGGGGGAGAGGAGTTAGAACCCAGGGCCGCCTCATGCCAGGCAAGTGCTCTGCCCCTGAGCCGCACCCCAGCTCTCCTTAGCCTCTTTTCATCTCTGACTTTTTTTTTTACTTTTGTGTGTGTGTGTGCTGGGGTTTGAACACCCAGGGGTACTTAACTACTGAGCCACAATCCAAGCCCTTTTATTTTTTATTTCGACACAGGACCTCACTAAGTTGTTTATGGCCTTGCTAAGTCGTGGAGGCTGGCCTAGAACTAACAACCCTCCTGCCTCTGCCTCCTGAGTTGCTGGGATTACGGGCATGCGCCACTGCACCTGGCTTCGTTGTTAATTTGTGTGTGTGCCTGTCTCCTGTCAGGAGGCCAGATCAGCTTTGACGTCTTTCCTGATGGATGGGACAAGAGGTATTGCCTGAGACACGTGGAAAGTGACGGTTATAAAACCATTTATTTCTTTGGAGACAAAACCATGCCAGTAAGTATGAAGGTGTTTCCAGCTTCACTGTTCAGTGGGGCTTGAAGGGGAGAGGCAGGGAGCGGGTGCCTTCCCTCGCTGCAGCTTACCCACCAGCCCAGCTCAGCTGGAGGCATGGCTTCTGTCCTGGAGGCATGAGTGAGCCTCAGCCTCCGAGCTCAGACACCCAGTGCCCCGGTGAGGGTGAGGGTCGGCTGCCTGTCAGCGGATCCTTTTTAACTGGCTTTTGAATTAAACTGCCCACTTCAGGAGCCTTGCAGAACACAGTCACTGGGGCTGTTGTCAAACGCTCTGGATCTCAAAGCCCTTAACATTTTTACCTTCTTACTCTATTATAGCCTCCCCACCCCAGGTGTTCATTATACATTAAGGCATCGTAAGCCACGGAGGACAAGGAATCACCTAAGTCTGAAGCTCGGAGAGGGCATCAGGGAGGTAGGGGTCAGTGCTGGGCATCACACACGGGCTGTCAGTGAGGTGGGTATCAGAAATCCCAAGCCTGGTACCAGATCTAAGTTAGAAACTGAGAGTGTAGCCCAGTGGGTGAAGGCCAGCGTCAGCAGGAGGGGCACGTAAAGACAGTTTCTCTTTTTAATTTTGGCAATAGTGGGGGTTGAACCCAGGGGCACTCTACCACTGAGCCCTTTTTATTTTTTTAATTTTTTAATTTTTATTTTTTTGGTACCAGGGATTGAACTCAGGGGTACTTGACCACTGAGCCACATCCTCAGCCCTAATTTGTGTTTTATGTAGAGACAGGGTCTCACTGAGTTGCTCAGCGCCTCGCCGTTGCTGAGGCTGGCTTTGAACTCGTGATCCTCCTGTCTCAGCCTCCTTAAGTGCTGGGATTACAGGCATGTGCCACTGCGTCCAGCTGAGCCCTTTTTATTTTGAGACAGGGTGTCACTAAGTTGCTGAGCATCTTGCTAACTTGCTGAGGCTGGCCTTGAACTTAAGAGCTTTTATTCTCCTAACATATTTTGCTTTCTCCATGTTAGTGAATATTCTTTGAAAGCACTTTTAACTTTAGGCTCAGAACTTCCATCTCCTGGTTTTCACCTCCCGTACTGGTGATAGACACAGAAAGCTGCTTTTGTTCCTGCTGAAGCCATGATTTTTGCTGGCTTCCAGGGAAAGAGCACCTGAGCTCTTTGTCAGTAAAGAGCTGTTTTCCTGCAGGCTCTGAAGGCAGGCGTGGGCGCTTGCTTTTCATCAGCCCCATCCTCCCTGTCAGCCTGTCATGGTGTATCCTCAGACCTGGCTCTGAGTTCAGCTGACAGGCCCTGGGCCCTCCTGGAGGGGGAGAGCCCATAGGGACACTCCCAGCCTGGTCTGCCTGCTGAGTCCCCCAGCCACTCTGGCTTCTCCCAGAGCATTTGTTTATTGAATGCTGTTTGTGAGCAGTGTATTGGCTTTAAGGCATTAGCAATGTGAAAACACTCTTGACACTCGGGGCCATTAGCAGCCAATGTGCCTTGGGCTCAGCGCCTGCCCCTTGAGTAGCTTATTAGCTCTTGGTGTGAGAGAGTAAGAGTGCACCTGTGTGTGGCTGGGAACTGGAGGAGACTGGCCACTTACAGAGTGGTCCTACAGAGGGGTGCCAGAGGGGTGCCGGGAGCTGCAAACACAGCCCTGGGGACGCATCTCTGCAGTTTCCTTAGTGCCTGAAGCAAAATGCAGGATGACTTTAACATTTTTTTTTTTAAATATTTTTTTAGTTGTAGATGGACACAATGTCTTTATTTTATTTATTTCTTTTATGTGGTGCTGAGGATCGAACCCAGTGCCTCATGCATGCGAGGCAAGCGCTCTACCACTGAGCCACAATCCCAGCCCTGCAGGATGACTTTAAAGTGCTACATTTTTGTCTAAAGTGGAGGAAATAATCTGTTCACCTCAGTTTGCAGTGTGTGGAGGGAGCCTGAAAGGTAAAGAAACACAGCAGGTACCACAGGGGCAAGCAGGGGCAGGGAGATCAGCCACCAAGGTGTTGTCCTCTTTAAATTTTTTTCCCCCAAGTCACCTGGTTCAGGGTACAGACCACGGGCAAGGCCGGAGAGATTTAGATGGACGCAGGTGTGTTTGCTTTGCCGCCTGTTTCTGAGCAGTTTGAGGATACGAGCTGTGGAAGCACCAGGAGACCCCCTGTTCATTTTTGAACTGTGTGAATATGGGGGAGGGTTTTGTTATCGTGTGTGCCAGGGCGTGAACGCAATCGTGGGATGGCGTGCGTGCTAGGCAAGTGCTCCACCACTGAGCTATGTCCACATCCCAGAATGTTCTAGCTATTGAAAACAGATTTTGAAAATATCAAATTGAGAGAAGAGAGAAAACTGCCGTGTGCAGGCACCCCTCAGTCCAGACCCGCAGGACACTGAGGGTGCAGAGATGCAGTGGGCAGGGCTGGGTTCAGCCGGCGCTGGGCCGCTCGGTTCCCATCTTGCTGTCCACCGCAGCACTTCCGCTAGCCAGCGGCCTCCTTCCCTTCCCTTCCCGCTAAATGGTGCCGCGTGTCACTCTCCTAAATCGTGAACAAGGCAATCTGTCTTTAATGTTGGCTGCGGAGCATGGGCCAGGAGGGCTCTAAACCAAAAAGACAGGATGTGGCCCTGCCACTTGCCCTGCAGTGACTACATGCAAGCCTCTGCCTCTTTGAGACATAGTTGCCCTGTGAATCTGCTGTACGTGGACACAGTGAGGTCCCGAGAGGAGAGGGGCCAACCAGGGCCTGGCTCAGAGAGGGCGGTCTGGACGTGCCTTCTCCCGCCAGGGGACTGCTCTGTACCAGCTGTGCGTCCTTTATAAGAACACTGCAGGAAGTCGGGCCATCCCTGGAGTCCCAGCAGTGTAGCAAAGCCATGTCTGAAAGGTCTAGGGATGTGGCTCGGTGGGGGAGCACCCCCGGGTGCTGCCAAAGCCTCGCCTGTTACTGAGGTCTGAGAGAGTGGGCCTGCCAGGTCCCAGGAGAAAGGTCCTCCATGACTCCAGGCTGTGGACTCTCCTCATGCAGCTCCCCTCTGGCCTCACATCAGAGGGTAACCGGGGTCCAGCACTTCACTGCTGGACTCAGCAACAGCCCGCACAGACCGCGGGCGGTGGGGAGCGCCAGCCCCCAGCAACCCCTGGAACCCCGGGCCTCTCCAGGGATTTGAATGCCAGCAGGGAGCTTCACTAAGCAGCAGCCCCTCCTGGGGGCCTGTCAGCCCTCCGCCCCTCCCCTGCTCCTGCTTTTGATCTTCTCTGGGAACAGGCTTTCTGTTCTCAGCCTGGGGGTGGCTGAGCCTCCCTTAAGGGTACATATGCAAATCCAGCATTTGAAATTTCTGGTCCCCTGAAACCTTATTCCAGAGGGCCACCCTCTGTCACTAGCTCAGGGCTTTGTTCTGCTTCAGCTGACCTACTCTGGGCTGCAGACTCCAGGTGGCCTGGGAAGGAGTCCACCACACTGAGACTGACTCAGAAGGAAGAGGGTCCCTTGGTGGAGAAAGGAAGGTCTGGGGTGGCCGGGAAGGTGCTTGAGCAGCAGATGCTCTGGCAGCCAGCAAAGCTGTCGGGGCACATGGCTGGATGCAGAGGTCATTCCGGGGATAGCCTGACTCAGGGACCTGAGCAGCAGGGCTTGTGGGGCCCTTAATCCAGCCACAGTGTGTGCCCAGTTCCCCCCAGACTGCCGCCTTTCTGCGCTCTTTCCTCATCTTTGCCAGGTTGTGACTTGTCCATTCTCAAATCCAGGAAGGCACGCCAGGTTAGGGGCAAGCCTGGAGCTGGTGCTCTACCTGGACATCTCACTGACCTGGCCCGAGCAGGTCTCACCATTATCCCCTTTCCAGGCAGAAGAGCCTTCTGCAGGCATGCCCCTATTCAGTCAGACCCAGGGTCCAACTCAGGTCACCACTGCAGAGACCACGGCCTCACCACCAGCTGCATGGGGTCATTTAATGTGATCAAAATCAAACTCAGCTCTTTGTGTTCCCAGCCACACTTTTTAAGTTCCCAGTGACCCTATGTGGCTGTGGTCAGAGCTGAGAAAACTCTGCGCATCATCACAAGGTACACAGACAGCCCTGCCCCAGGCCATCCGCCCTGCAACTGAGAAGCTTGGGTACAGCTGAGACATTGATGGCTATGAGGCTGCTGTCCTTCCAGCACTTGCTTTATAGAAAAGCAAGCCTTGGATCTGCACAAGAGCTTCGGGATTTCCTTCACAAGCACAATTACATGTTCCAACCCAATCGCGGCTCAAGAGGAGGTTAAAGTCCTCCCCAGCTGTGCTCATGTCCTTCCTCCCCTGCAAACTAAGGAGCTGGAGAACCTCCCTGCCCAGCTGGTGTCAGGTTCGGTGTCAGGTTCTTCACTTCTCCAGCAGCCTCTAGCACTAGGTCGCAGCAGCAGCGCCTTAGACAGAGCAGAGCCTAACGAATTCGTGCCTTGTATCTGCAGGGTGGCAATGACCACGAGATCTTCACAGACCCGAGAACTGTGGGCTACACCGTGACGGCACCTGAGGACACGCGCAGGATCTGTGAAGAGCTCTTCTCATAGTGAGGGTGGGGAGAGGTCCCTTGGGGCCAAAGCCACAGCCCCTCCTCATGCACCCACTCCCAGCCTGTCTGCACTGTCTGGTTGTGCACAGTGTGGACATTGCCACACTAGGCAGCAAGATCACCCTCCACCCCTAGCAGGTCATGCTCTCCTTCCAGTGCCAGAATGATCCAGAAGGGAGGGGATAAGACTCATCCAGAAGAGATTTTATGCCCCAGCCCAAGACCTACTTCATACTGGCACATTCTCACAAGAGTTTTTGGAAACTCACTCAAGAATGGTTCAGAAAGAACAAATGTGCCTAGACTCGCCCTCTTCAAGGGTCTTGAGAAAATGCAATTCTTATTCACGTTTGGCCCCAGTGGAGACATCAGAAAGGGAGATGGAAGCACCCCCTGCTGAGCCGAGCACGGGCAGTGCTGGGCGTGCTGGTTTCCAGCCTGCTCCCTGCATGTTGGCTGCAGGCCTCAGGTGGCCCTCCGGATTGCCTGCCAAGTACCAAGTGACCCAGGGAGTCTGCACTCCAGCTGGCCCAGTGCTCAGGTGGCTCTGCATTCACTGCACTGAACGGCCTAGCTGCTCTCCGATAGGAGGACAGAGGGTCTGATAAGACACGGCGACAGCCCCTCCCCTGGATCTGAGCAGCTCACTGGGATGCCATCAGACTTCACCAAGAGGACCCTTTCCTGATGGGACCTGTTCCTCAGGCTTCCATACAGGACCAGGGCTGAGCCCTGTGATGTCCACTTCTACCCAAGCCTTCACTTAAGGGCGGGAGGGATCATGCCCTCCCCTTCTCAGTGGACGGAAGGAGCCCCACTCCTCCGAGCCCGAGAGTGATTCCTGCACTACTTCAGCATCTGGGAACACTGGGCCCCGCAGCCCTGCACCTGCCTCTGGCGCTCCCCACCCCACACAGGCGGGTTCACAGCGACTCCCAGGACCCGCCATCCTGTCATCTCCCTTTGTTGGGTTTTGAAATGGTACTGTAATGGCCTTTCACAACAGAGTAGCACATTAAAGTGACTTGTTTCCTATTGCTCAGTCTGATGACTTCTGATTGTCAGTAGGTGGCGACCTGAGGGTTAGCAGCTGCACCCCACATTCCGGGAAGCCCACCTTTAGTTGTGAGACCATTATGTTCCACGCTTCTGTGACCAGAAGCACCTCCATCTGTCTGCAGTGCCTCCTATACCAGATGTCCCTGCCACTCATTTTCTGGCTCTGGGGTGAGGCCCAGAATTTGCTGGTAACCTTCCTGGATAGAGGGGCCGTTCCTCCTGGTTCCCACAGTGGCTGTCTCAGACCCTCCTGCCCTCCTCCTGCGCCGTCAACTGCCTCCACCCCGCCCTCCTGCCTGAAATGGACCTTGGGCTTCTCCCTGCGGTCCCCCTTTCTTCCTGTGGTCTCTTTGTCCCATGGAACCCCAGTCCAACCCTCCCAGAGCCTCAGCCTCCCTGAGCAGGCAGCTGTGGCAGGAGTAAAGCGGTCATGGCTGAGTCAGCTGAGGGAGAGCTCCAGGAGGGGCGGGTCCTGTGGCCGGCCAGGTGGGCGTGGACCACCAGGTATGAGGCTGGTTCTGCTGACCAGCTGTGGCTGAAAGCGTGTCCCTTGGCCTGTTGCCATCCGCCAAATGAGATGGCCCCTGCCCACGGTGCGCTGGAGCTGATGGCAGTACAGCCTGAAGGGTGTGCGAGCTGTCGCCAACGGGGTGTCAGCAGGACAGATGCCACCCAAGACATTTAAATATGGTAGTTGAGCAAGAGGGAAGCGGGGTATGCCACCCCAGCCTGGGCCTGTTCAGACAGCTAGACACTGCTGTCCCCCACTAAAGGTCACCCCAGGTCTAAGCAGCCTGAGGGGAGAGGCCTGCATTAACACTGGAGGACAGCCGAAACTCTAGAAGGTGCCTCCTCTCTGCTAGGGAGAGGCAGTGGCTGCAGGGCCTGGGAGAAACAAGTTGGGCAGATCACACCAGGATTAGGCACAACCCAGGCATGTGCAGCTCTGAATCACCTCTGCTGGTTGCTTCCTCTTCCTGCCCCTGTCCCAGGTTTACCTAGCCCAGGCCCACCCCAGACCGGTCCCAGGCTGGGCACATCTCACCCCAGTGAGCAGCCAGCCCCAGGCTCCTCCCACCTGCGCACATCCCAGGCCAAGCTTGAACTCACTTTTTCTTTTTTCCCTTTGGTACTGGGGATTGAATTCAGGGGCACTCGACCACTGAGCCACATCCCCAGCCCTATTTTGTGTTTTATGTAGAGACAGGGTCTCACTGAGTTGCTTAGCACCTCACCCTTGCTGAGGCTGGCTTTGAACTCGTGATCCTCCTGTCTCAGCCTCCCAAAGTGCTGGGATTACAGGCATGGCCACCACGCCCGGCTCCCCTACCTTGAACTCACTTCTTTCACGGCTCCCCAGGCGGCCTCTTCTGACCCACCTGCAGCCTTTCCAGCCTGCCCTCCCCTACCAGGGCACCTGTACCGAACACCCACTTGGTGTGAAAAGGCAGCTCGCCTCATTGTCCTGAGCTCAGGGCCTACTTTGGCCCCTTTCTGAACACGCTGGATGGACGGACTAGTTACGATTTTTCCCACTACGATTTAAAAACCATTGTTATTAATAAAAACACCCATCTACATCAGCCAGGCGCAAAGTCCCTCCCCAAGCAGCCTGTGCCCTGTCACCTGGGAAGGCCACCCCTACCCACCTCAGCCCCTGCACCCTCTGGATCTGGCTGCCCTGCCCCCCACTGCCCCACGAGTGACCTGCTGCTCCCCCCAAGAAGGGGACAGAACGAGCCCACCAAGGCTTAGAAGCATCCATGCCAGCTCTCTCCTGGGTGAGGCTGGCCTCTGTTTTCAGCCCCCCATCTGGCATCTGGAGAACCTCGAGCCTCCATCAGATGCCTGCAGCAGCGACCCTGAGAGCCTTTTCTTATCCACAGGGGGACAGTGGGAATGAGGGTCCCTCCCACTCACACAACACCCGAAACGCCACCACAGAGCTTTATCCACAGCCAACCTAGCCAGCATGTGCTGTGGCCTCGCAATTGAGGCCACATCTCCAGCACAGCTCTCCTACACTGGAGAATGACCACCCGAGAAACAGGGAGCTCCATGTTCCACAGAAAGACTGCAGAGTGGAGGGTTCCGGCCCCGGCAGGGACGCCACCCTGACCGCAGGCTTCCAGGTCGCGCTCCGGTGCGCCAGCTCTGGTGTACACAGCCTCCCACCAGACAGACTTTACTGAGGCAAGATCTGTTCTTGGGAATTCTGCATTCTATTCCCAGCTGGGTCCTTCCCCATCTGTAAATTGAGACCCTGTGTCTGAGTGGAGAGGAGCTCGCTTCCAGCTGTAATATCCTGCAGTTCTAGAATACTCACCAACTGGAAAATGTGGTCACACAGGAAGCCCGTTTACAAAGGATTCTGCCAAGCGAGAGAATCCAAAGTCCACTGACAGCAGAATGTAGCTCCCAGGCTCAGTGTGGGCAGAGCCTGCTGGAGTGCCAGCACGTGGGATCACACCAAGTCCCACTGGCCACCAAGCTGAGGGCAAAGCCACAGTCGCTTGACAGGGAGCAAGTGGCTTTGGAGGCCTGTGCCCAACAGAGAAGCCCCAGGACAGCAACCCAGAGAACAATCCAAGACTTGGAGGGAAAGAACCACCTTGGACCCAGCAGAGGACAGGCGGGAGTAGAAGAACCCTACAAGGAGCACAGCAAGCAACAAAGAAAAAGACGACCTTAACAGGGATGGAACCATGTACCTGTCACAGCACACGCCTGAGGAGCACGCTGATCTGCCTTTTTGCTGTACTGGGGAGTGAACCCAGGGCACTCTACCACCGAGCCATGATTCCAGCTTTTTTATTTTTTATCTTGAAACAGGATCTTGCTAAGTTGCCCAGACTGGCCTTGAACTTGCTGATCCTCCTGCCTCAGCCTCCAGAGTGGCTGGGATCTTGGGTGTGCGTCACTGTGCTGGGCTTATCTGCCTTTTTTAAAAAAACAACTCCATTGGTCACCAGCAAAATAGCTCTAGCCTTCCATTCCCTCTCAAAGGAAGCATTCTTAGGCTGAAAGAGCCAAGATTTAACCCACAGAGTCCAGATTTAAGACCTGTAATGAGGTCCTGGCTGCTTCCCACAAGGACCAATCTTCCTGCTTTTCTGCAAAGAGGTCCTAGCCCCTCTGCCAGCTTCAAGGACTCGCCTCCCGGCACCAACAGGCAAACACCTAACTACACACAGGCTGTGTATTTCCAAATGTATTACTCAACTACTACTTTCAAATCACAACTAATGCCAAACCAAAGCACTGCAAAGAAAATCCTAAAGGTGCGTTTACTGGAAATCCCTACCCAAGGTGCTGGATCAGCAGCAACGGGGCGGGCCCCACTGGGGGCAAGCTCAGCTGGAGAAGACCATCCCTAAACATTTCTTAACTACGGTGTTTCTGCCTTTAAGGTTTTTTTTTTTTTTAAATCTTTATTTTTTATTTTTATGTGGTGCTGAGGATCAAACCCAGTGCCTCCCGTGTGCTAGGCGAGCACGCTACCACTGCGCCACAACCCCAGCCCTGCCTTTAAGTTTTGATGTTCCCAGTCCATCAGGAAGCAAGCTCCCCACTCTTTTCTGGACGGATCTGGGTAAAGTTCTGTTTTGGGGCTTTTTCCCCCCTCATGCTGGGGATGGAAACCCAGGGTGCTCTACAACTGAGCCACCTCCCCAGCCCTTTTATTTTTTTATTTTGAGCCAGGGCTTCACTAAGTTGCCCAGGCTGGCCTCAAACTTCCAATCCTCCTGCCTTGGCCTCCTGAGTCACTGGGATTACAGGCATGGCCACCATGCCTGCCCAGGGAAAGTTCTGCTTTTAAATAAAGACCCTCCCTTCTCCACAAGCTTCTTCCACCCCCATCAGCACCTCCAGCCACCACCATAGTGACAGATTGGGGAATGGCTGCTGTGGTGACTACTCAGTTAGACAGGTGGCAAAGGCCAGATTTCTCAGAGGCAGAGTTCAGCCTGCACACCAGGCCACCAAGCCCTGGGGTCCAAGCTCCCAGAGACAGCCTTCCCCAGACGGGCAGCAGTGCCACGTGTCCCACTGTAAGGGCACCAAAAAGCAGAAATCCCGCCAACCCAGAGCACCCCACCCCTGAAGCAGCTTCCCTAGAACCAACCAAACCAAGAATCAGAAGATTGCTCTGCCCTCCTCCCAAGGGGACACAATGGCACTCATTGGAAATCACCCTGGGGAGGTAGCATGTCCCCTCTCATGGGCCACAGATCTGGGGATCTGGGGGCGGCTGGGCTGGGGGTGGTGCCCAGAGCCTGGTGTGCTCTAGCGAGCGCTCTACCACAGAGCTGTGTCCCTGCCCAATGCAGGGATTTCCAGCCTCCAGCTCGAAGGTGGGGAAAGGGCTCTGGGGCCTGGGCCTGCTCCTCTGGGCAGCTGGGGAACAGTGACTTTGGACCCACACCCCAGGTTGGGTGGGACCCTGGCTCAGCCACCAGCAGGGCGCCTCTCCTTTTCAAATGCCTTTAATGCTTTCCAGATGGCGAGAGCTTGCTGGTGGCTGGGAGCACCCATGCCTGCCCCCCACACCCCTTCCTCCAGAGATACTCAAAAGGGATTCTGTCCTCCCCTGGAAGCCCCATCTCGTGCAGTAGAACATCATCTCCAGTGTGGCCCTGACTCCTCCTCCCCACAAAGTCTCCCACAAGCTCAGGAGAAGGGGTGCTTCTGGGTCCCCTAGGAGCTGACGACGTGCCCAGACCAGGTCTCGTGCTTGGTGCCCGGTGCCAGGTGGGTGATGACCACCTCTACAGCCTGCAGCTTCTCATTCTTGGGCGGGATGGAACACATCTTATAGGTAACCTCGTCGCCTTCCACGGGAACGTACTCCCCTTCCACGCTGCGGGAGCAGAAAGACAGCAGTCAAGGCCACACCAAGGACAGCCCGCGCCTCACCCCCCAGACCCCAGCACCTGCTGTCACAGGGCCCCTCCAAGGAACCACCCTTCAGGCCCTTCCACCAGAGGGACCAGACTCTGTGCCCAGCCTCAGGGTCTTGGCCAAGGAGCCCTGACTCCCTCAGCTTCTTCCCTGGGGCTCAAAGAGCCCAGCAGACTGTGACATCAAACATGGGGGACTGGCCTGCAGCTGGAAAGCAGAGATGACCAGTCTGAGCACCGAGAAACAAGGTCATCACTCAAGACCTGGAGCAGGAGGGTGGCCGGAGCTAAGTGCCGCCGGCCCTCAGCCCCAGGCTGCTCCAGGCTGCCGTGCCTCTGCCCTGGGCTCCCAGACACACGCTGCCTGGGATGCTTCAGGCTAGTCCCAGGGGGCTTCTCTCCCCTGTGACCATCTCCAGGAAGGTTCGCCTCCTTTCTTGAGGACACGAGTCCGTGTCTCACAGTAAGGCTGGTATTCTGCCGCTGCTTGAGGAGACCCCAGGAGGAAAATCCCCCTCAGACCCTGAATGCCTGGGCCAGCCAGCTCCCCCGGAACTGGTCTGCTTTGATTAGAGAATCAACTGCTTTTCCCATCTGCTGTGGATGCCAGGAAGCTCAGGAATAACCCTGCAGCCCAGGTCTTGCAGTAAAACCAGGCGTCGCGGCATCTCTATCATTCCCGCTTCCCCCAACACCACGTCTCCCTAACTCTTCTGTAAAGCACTGGCATTCTCTCTGGAAGGGGCAGCAGGAGACGCACGCTCACATCTGCATTCACACTCACATCCAGTGCCACGCTCCAGCACCCTCCTCCTGTCTGCACGGCAGAGGGGCCTTTGACACACCTGCCATGTGGGCATGCCATGGAGGGGAGGGCTCACACTCCCTGCAGACAACAGGCAACCACAGGGACCTAGTTCCTTTTATTTGGTGATGGAACTCAGGGGCACTCGACCACTGAGCCACATCCCCAGCCCCATTTTGTGTTTTATTTAGAGACAGGGTCTCACTCAGTTGCTTAGCACCTCACCATTGCTGAGGCTGGCTTTGAACTCACCATCCTCCTGCCACTGCTTCCTGGCCGCTGGGATTATAGGCGCGTGCTACGGTACCCGGCCTATTTTTGGTTTTTGATTTTGTTTTTGTTTGGTAGTGAGGATTGGACCAAGGGAGCTCAGCCTCTGAGCCACATCCTCAGCCCTTTGCATTTTTTATTTTGAGACAGGGTCTCGAAAAATTGCTTAGGGATCCTCCTGCCTCAGCCTCCCGAGTCAGAGGGATTCTAGGCGCCTGACACGGCAACAGCAGGAGCCCAGTTCTAAAAGCCTGGTTTCCCTGCTTTCCAGGTCTGCTGCATAGAGGAGGCCCCAGCTGTACCACCTGAAATGAAGGGCGGGGGCAGCTCAGTTCCCTCCCTCAGCTCCATCCCCAGCACTGAAAAAAAAAAAAAATTGGGAGATTGGGAAGTGCTTAGGACGAGAGTGCAAGTCAGAGTCCTCACATACGGCAAAGGCTGCCCTGAAGGCCAGAGGGGAGGTGCAGGCTGCTCTGGGCTCCCCAAGGGCTTCCAGACACTCAGGAAGGAAGGACGTCAATCAGTAAGTGGCAGGGGAGAGGGTCCAGCCCCTAACTTCCTTCCTGGAGCCCCCAGGCTCACCAGGCACTTCCCCTGAAGGCAGACAGGAAGCTGCCTCCCAGGGATGCCCCCACCGACCAGCTACACTGGGCACTGAGACACAGCCAGCAGCTCTGGACCCCCACAGCCCACCGTACCCCCGGCCATCTTGGTGGGAGAGACACTCACAAAAGTCAGCGCACCATTCACAGGCACACCCAGTCACTGCAGCACGTGGCTGCTGCCATGTACCCCCCACACACACACAGCTGCCTTCAGTCTGTCTCACAGCCCCGCCCAAGACAGACACACAGGGACAGTCAAAGCACTGGTCACTGGCAGAGTTGTACATGCCGGGCCACATGTCCTCATACCCAGCGCCCCACCAGGCCAGCCCAGTGCTGCCCAGACCTGCTGCTGACTCACTCGGAGATGTGCAGAAAGATGTCGGGGCCACCGTCAGCCGGGGTGATGAAGCCGTGGCCCTTGGACCGGCAGAAGCACTTGCAGACTCCTTTGTAGACAGGGCCCTGCGAAGCCCGCACCGTCCTGACAGAGGAAGAAGGTGTAAGAGGCTCCCAGGACAGCCACCACTCTCCTGGACACTCGGCTCATCCCAGCCCTGCCTGCATCTGTGCTCCAGGAGTTCTGGCCGAGGCCACCTTGTACAGTCACACAGGCTGTGCCTTAATGACAGCAGCAGGCCGAACTCACAGGGCCTGAAATCTGCACCTGCCAGGCACTGTGTGGGTCTCCCACAGCCCTGTGGCCCCCATGACGCTGTCCCCACTGTGCAGCCAAGCCCAGTGACCATCCGTCAACACCCCGCTGTGGCCCCTCTCGTGGATGGGACAGTGTCCTCAGAGCTTAGAAGGCGTCTTCCCAGTTCCTCATCACTAGCCCTTACCCTGTCCCCAAGACTCCCCAGGGGTTTCGGAGGCCCAGTGTCCCTGGGCAGCCCAAGACTTACGCTGAGAAGGTCCTTGTCCGACGAGTGGGCAGCGGGCTCGGGACCACGTTGCCTCTCAGAGGAGATGGTGAGCGATCTCGGGCCCGAGGGGTGTCCAGCAGCCCGATCGAAGCCTGATGTGTGGGGGGCTGCGACGGCGGGGGAGGCTCAGATGACATTGCTGACCTGGAGAGAGACAGAGCACTCGCAAGGGTCAAACCCTCTCCCCGTCTGAGGGTGGCCACCCTGAGACTCACTTGAGTCACCTTGTCCATACCCATTCTCACCCCCCTGGGTCAGGGCCTGCTCAGGGCTCCTATAGTGGCCGCCAGCCTCCCTCTATCACAGGTCCCCAAGATCACCCCTAAGGCAAGGACAACAATGAAGCCAGCCCTGGTCCCTTTGTCTCCAGCACCCAGCACAGACCCTGGCCTGCATGGGACATTTGGCAAATGCTGTGAGAGGGAGGCCACCCCCGCTGACAGACACCCTGGCAACCTGTTCTGTGCCAGGGCTGCAGGGAAAGGGCAAACACGTCCCCCTGCAGGAGGTTGCAAAACAGAGAGCTCAAACCCCAGCACGCAGCCCTGCATCCAGAAAAAGGAGGCCCACACGCCAGCCCAGAGCCCTGGGATGGGAGAGTTCCAAAGGCAGCATGTGCACCAGGCCCGGGGTGGGTCCAGGGACTCAGAGCACGCTGCGCCTGGCCCAGCCACCAGTCCCGCGAGGCAATGGAGCTTCCTCCTGACTCCCAAGGAATCAGCATGGACCAGGCCCAGCAGGGGCCACTCCACAGCCTTGGCAGCCTTGGGGTGAGCAGGACCTGGCTCTGTGCCCAAAATGTGGGACAGGACGGGAAGGTGCCAGCTCAGCCAGCATCACCTCAGGGTCATGGCAAAGAGCGGCAGCCCCAGGGTCAGAGGCCCTGGGATAAGCCCTTTCCACACTGGAGAGGGGCTCAGCGGTGGGCGTCACTCAGCACCTGCTCAGAGTGGATGACGGGACACAGGATGGAGCAGAGGAAGCACTGCCAGGTGGGCGCGGGGCAGGCCTGAACTCAGAAGTCCCCTCAATCCCACTGTCCAGGTGGACTGAAGCAGCCGGGGTGGGTTTCATATTTAAAATATGAGCCACCTCTTGGCGTCCCAGGAGTCCACCAGGACCCAGGCTTCCAGCCACTTCTGGCAGGAAGGCCAGCTCCGACACCCAGACCCAGTTCACCACCTGCCGTGGTAACTCCAGGCCCCCAAGACCCAGGCCTTAGTCCTCGGGGGAAAGGGAGGCCCCTCTCCCAAAGGCCAGAGCCTCCCCTACCCTCTCGTACTCCCCTGTGGGGACTCAGTCCTGTCTGGCTGGGAGAGGAGGGGGCCAGCTGGCCTTCTTCAGGGAGTGACATAGCTACCTCCTGACCCTTCTCCGCTGCAGCCGCAGCCAAGCAGGACCACGTGTCCAGGGAGCCCCCACTTCGGAAAGGCCCTGCTGCTGGGCTGGAGGTCAGGGCTCCAGCATGAGCCAGTAGTACAGGTCATAGAGTCCTAGAATGTTCCCATGACTGGGGTTCTGGGAAGGAGGAGAGTCCAGGGAGGGAGGGGGAGGGAGGGGGAGGGAGGGAGAGGGAGGGGAGGGGAGGGAAAGAGAGGGGAGGGGAGCGGAGGGCCCACCCAGGCCTCCTGGGACAGCAAGTGGGACCACAATGACCTAGTGGCTCCAGTGTAAAGTGGGGAACTGCCCTTCACTCTTCTAAGCAAAGACTCCCTCCTTTTCTCTTAGAGTTGAGGCACATCTGTCACTTGCCAGCTGTGTGATCTTGAGCAAGTTACTTAACCTCTCTTGACCTCTGTTTCTGCATCTGGTAAACACAAATTAGAACTGCCAGGCACAGTGGTGCACGCCTGTAATCCCAGCACTTAGGGAGGCTGAGACAGGAGAATCGTGAGTTCAAAGCCAGCCTCAGCAACGGCGAGGCGCTGAGCAACTCAGTGAGACCCTGTCTCTACACAAAATAGGGCTGGGGATGTGGCCCAGTGGTCCAGTGCCCCTGAGTTCAATCCCTAGTACCAAAAAAAAAAAAAAAAAAAATAGAATAGTCCTAAATTCACACCATCATGAAGTTGGAACAAAACAATATGTGCTAAACACAGGGCACAAATCTTCCTAGAACGAGTAAGCAGCAACTGTCAGTTAGACTGCTGCTGTAACTGCCATCATCAAGTCACTCAACAAATATATTCCCCATGCCCGTCCTTGCTCAGGACACTGGAGACACAGGGCTGAACCCAGAGCCTAAGAACAAACAGGTAAATCAATCCATCAGCAAGGTTGTCCCTGATTGCTCAAAGGCCCGTCCACAGGCAGAGGGGACAGAATGCAGAGCAGGTGCGCCTGCCTGAGGGGCAAAGTGGGTCTGGAACCCCGAGAGCAGCCCTGCAGCACAGGAGGAAGAAAGGCCCCAGGTTGGTGAGCCCTGCCCCCCTGTGACAGAGACCAGCAGGAGGGCTATGGGGTAGGATGCAGGTGAAAGGCCGAGGCCAGGTAGGCGGGAAGGGGTCCGCAGGGAGCGCGCTGGTCCCCCTCTGTCCACACGTGCCCACGCCCACTGCTCCCTGGATTAATAAAACAGGCCCCAAACAACGGAGCCCCTTCTTTCTCCCCCTCAGCCCTCTCACACCCCAAATGTGCCCAGTGGGGCTGGGAGCTCCCCTCAGTGGGACAACACCCATCTTGCAGGCGGAACAACCTGCGTTCAATCCCCAGCACCACAAAAAAAGGGAAAAAAATTGGCAATTGGAGTCAAATGTAGCCGGTCCCTCTAGCCGGCCCCCCCAGATGCCACTGGAAAGACATGCTCAGCAGGGGAATGATGTGGGGACCACACAGGCTCCCTCCCTGTCCGAAGGCCCGCTCAACACTACCCGCTCATTCTCAGGCTGTTGGCATTTGCTAAGTCCTGCATCACCCTAACCCTAAGGCATCCAGAGTGTGAGGGACAGGGGAGGCCCAGGAGCCCCGCCCTCCACCACCCAGCCTCTCAGGGGCCACCTGGGCTGCAGGGGAGCCGGGACAGCCAGATTAGGCCTGGCAGCAGGGAGAAAGTGAATGGTCTCCCTGTGAGCAGCTGGGTCAGAGTCCATCTGTGCAGGGGCTGTGCAGCCAGTCACCCAGGAGCACCCCCAGGACTGGCCGTAGCCCCACCCACCAGCACAATCATGTGGCTTCCTGCCGCCAGCTGCTCCCAGCAACACCAAGGATGGCCTTGGAACCCCCAGGAGAAGGCAGGGCCGCCTCTCCCTGACCAGCCATACCCCCTCCAGCTCCCCACAGCAGCCAGGGCGAGGCTGAAGCTCAGGTTGCCAGCAGGCTCAGGACCAGACTGGGGTGGGGGGTCCGGCCTGAACCAAACTCAGACCAAATGGCATGGCCGTGGCATGTCACGGCTGCTGGGCTGTGTGTACATATGTGCTCGTGTGTGTGCACGTGAGAGCATGTGCACATGCTTGTGTGAGTGTACCTCTGCACAAGTACTAGGTGTGTGTGTCCGTGTAGGGGGTGAATGTGTACAGGGTTGTGTGTCCAAACCCACACGCGTGTGTGCAGACAGGAATGGCCCCTGGACTCCAGCAGGGGGGCTCCACAGGACACCAGAGGACCCTGGATACCCCAGCGTCTTCCTGTGCAGTCAAGGGCCACCGAGCCACCACTGTGAGCCGGAGATAGCCCAGGACAGAGCCCTCTGCCTGCCTCAGGAGCACCCAGTGGGTGAGGTGAGCAGCTGGCCACAGGCCCGTTCCTGCCCCCAGTTCTAATGAGTGTCAAGGGGCCTGCAGACTGGTGGGCAGGAAGCCATCCCATCCTGACTATCCCCAGGGAGGGGTGTGTCCGCAAGGCTTCTACCCTGAGAACTAGGGGCAGAAAGGGGCCTCAGCCTAAAATAGCCTGGGAATTTTCCATAGGCGCTACAGCTCCTCTCGGAAGGTTCTGGGAATTCAGACGGGTCCCGGCACTGGGCTCTAGCCTGCCTACCCCCAACCTCAGCCCACCCCCCATACCTGGAGCCCGAGGGCCCAATCATTCAGAGCCCCTGTTCACTAGCCGCAGGTCCTGCTCCTGCCTCTTGGCCTGAAAGCCCAGCAGCCACCTGCGGGATGAGTCTCTTGAGCCAAGTAGCCAGGTGCTCATCTCAGAAGGGAGCTGGAGGGGCCACCAGCCACTCCAACAGCAAGCAGCTGTTCACATAGCCAGGCGCCCTCCTTGCTGCCTCAGACCCTTGGTGGGGATGGCAGCTCCGTTCAAGTCAGATGTTCTCTCCGGGGCAAAGCGGGGGCTCTGCCACATGCTCTGCAAAACGGGGGCATCCTGCACCTTCCATGGGCTGGGTACCCTTCTGGCCACCTGCCAGCCCATGCTGGGGGCACTGCTGGCAGGTGGGGTGGACACAAAGCCACTCTGGGGGCGGGGGCGGGGAAGGCTGCAGAGCTGGCTGTGGAGGCAGAGGGCGGAGGGCTGTCACCCACAGCCGCTGTCTGGCCCGTGTGGGCTCCCAGGGTCACCTACATCCGTGACCTAGGTTAATCTTCACAGCAACCCAACAGGGAGGCACTGCCACCAGCCCTGTTTCACAGAAGAGGAACCCAGGCACAGGGGCTGTCAGGGCTTGTGCACACTTCAGTGTGCCAGAGGATCCCAGGACCGTGTTGAAATGCAGATGCTGACTCTCAGGTGGCGGTGGCATCTGATGTTTTTTTCTTCTTGGGGTGCTGGATAGAGAACCCCCTCTAGTGGAGGTACACTCCCATGCCCCCCATCCCAGTCTGCATTTCTAAGGGACTCCCAGGACTCCCTGGTCCATGGGTTGATCCTTTTGCCCAGCAAAACCGCAGGGCTGGAGCCAGGCTCCTGAACAGTGGCACAGTTAGTTAGCACCGGGGGTTCCTCGGGGTTCCTCGTCACAGTTAGCCCTGCTGAGCTGGGGCCTGGCAGAACTGACCTAGTGCACACAAGGGCGGCGCAGGGTGGGGCGGCTGTCAGCTGAGATGGGACAGAGGGGTCCCTGGAAGCGAAGCCGAGAATGAGCCAGAGGTTGAGCCAGAGGTTGACGCAGCAGTGAGGCTCAGTCACACTCCGCTCCATTGTTCGGGGAGAGCAGGGGTCTGGCGAGGGCGGGGAGAGGGGAGGGAACAAGGGGACAGCTGTAAAGTGCAAACACCACCATGAAGAGAGGGTGCAGCAGCCTGTGTCCCAGCCCCGCTGGTCCCCAGGGCCCCCAACCAGTACTACAGAGGCCAGAAGCCTGAAGAAGCCTGAAGACAGGACCCCAAGGCAGCCCCTCCAACATCGCCAGCCTCCTAACCCCTCATGAGCACTCCAACAGCAGTGACCAGCCCAACCAGGGGACCGAGGGTCACCCACTGACCCACAAGGTGCTAAACCCAGGAGGCCTCCAGGGCCAGCCAATCTGTCATGCACAGAACCCTGCCCTGCACTTCTATCCCACCTAGTCTTTTCTGTTTGATTCTTTTCTTGATCTGCTCTCCCACACTTCTGCAACCTCTGGCAAGCAGCCCTGCCTCAGTTTCCCCAACTGTCAATCAGAACAATACAGCATCCTGGGGTGTGAACAGTACCCACTACCACTGCGCTCAATCAACATCAGTTGCGCTGGCAAGGTGCAGCTGTCAGGCACTGGGTGAGCTCCCGAGCCTTCCCGCCCATTCTCGCCCTGTGTATGGGACGCAAACCAAATGCCCTGACTCTGCCACTCAGCAGGACAAAGAGGCTGTTCCCTCCCAGGAACTCACGCTCACCCCCACTCCAGGACCTCAGGACCCCAAGGCCTAACAGCTTATCGGTCCCCAAGCATCTACTCCCTTGGGCTACCAGGTCAATGCTGCTGATAGGGGACACGATGGGTCAGAATGGAGAACCCACCCGCATTCAGGCTGCTGCAGGAGCTGATGGCCCAGAGATGGTCCTGCTGAGCTGGGTCTTAAAAGATCTTTTAATGGGTGCAGAGTCTAGGTAGAGGGCTCCAGAGGGGGCAAAGGCCCAGAACAAGGGAGGACAGGAGACAGACGCTGGAGGTTGTGGGGGAAAAATCACAGGAAGTCTTCTTGAAAAGTTTGTGGCTACAGACGACAATGGGAACACCAGAGGACAATTTTAAGCAGGAGAGTTGAATTTGAAGTTATTGTTTTTACCACTACCCTCTGGCTTCGGCTTGGCCATCATGGTAGAAGGGCAAGATGGGACGCCAAAAAGACTTGGGAAATATCAAAACAGCGGTGGGGCGCGGGGAGCGGGTATCTCTCATCTCTCCGGCACTGGGCTAACCCTTTCATTCGCACGCGCCCATTTCTGCCAGGTAAAGTTACATCCCCAATCTGCAGACCAGGCTTCGAGAGGCCTCCCCGTTTTGCAATGAGACACCTCCACCTCTGAGAACCGAGGCCCTGCTAGGAGCGGGGCGGGCTGCTCTTTACTTCTCTCCAGGTCACGCACCCACTCCAACCCCTCAAAACCTGTGGGCTCAGCACTTTCCTTTTTAAAATTTAAAAACGAATGTTGCATTTCCGACCTGCACACCTGTGTAGCCAGCGCCGCGGGTGGAGAGGGGGCCCGTACTCGCGGATGAAGTTTTCCTTCTGTCTAGGCGCCCCCCGCATCCGGCGCACAAACACCAGCGAGCGCGCGCCGCGGCCCCTCCTCCCCAGATGCCGCCAATCGTACGGCGCCTGGGCGGCTCCCCCGCCGGGCCTGGCCACCGTCCCACCCGGGAGCCCACAGCTGGCGCGGCCGGGCCCGGCGGGGAGCTGGCTCCGCCTCCCGCGTGCGGCGCCCCCGCGCCGCACCCCCAGCACTACGAGTCACCCCATTCATGGTCCAGCCCACAGGCGAAAGCGGTGGGGATCGCCAGAGCGCGCGCTCCCAGCGCGCAGAAAACAGGTGGCCAGGCGAGAAGTGCTAGCCGACGTCCGCCTCCGAGCCCTCCAGCTGCTGCCACACCCACCCCTTCCGCTAGGGGTGAGTACCCCGCGCTCCCCGCTCGGGCCACGGCGGCCGGGGCATCTCGTCAGGGCTGGGAGGAACTGGCCCGGAGCCCAAAGCCGGGAGCCACAAGACCCCGCGCGAGGGGCTGGAGCGGGGCAGCGCCAGCAGGGGAGGCCGAGGCCCATCCCCGCGGCTCCCGGGGGCTCGGGCGGGGAGCCCTCCAGGCCCCTCCGAGGGGTCCCGGAAAAGCTGCCTACCTGCCTACGCGATCCGCTCCGCCCGCTGCTTGGCTCCGACTGCGAGAGCCGAGCTGGGGAGGGGGCGTGGCCGGGGCGGGGCGACGAGGCCCCGCCCCCAGGGCCTCCAGCCAATGGGCCCGGGCCAGGCCCGCGGCGCTGGACCTTTGTGTGGGCGCCGGAACTCCCGGACTGGGACGCGGGGGCTGGCCGGCAGGGAAGGGGACCCGCCAGCCCCCGCCCGCCTGCGCTGCGTCCGCAAATGAAAACTGGCCGCGGACAGTGGAGAATCGCGTCTGGGAGCCCGCACAGGTCCCCCCAGCCACCAGCCGCGCGGGGTCTGCCCCCACCTGCCCTTGGCTCCTCGTCCAGATAAGCCGGCGCCTGTTTTAGCAGAAAGAACGAGATAAAGGAATGTCGAGACAAAAGGGAAACAAACAAGCAAAACACAGAAGGGAGGAAAGTGAGAAAAATGAGCAAAAGCTGAAAACGACGGGAGAGCAGTTCGATTTGTTCTTTTCTTGCTTTTCTCTCTCTCTTTTTTTTTGTTGGTTTTTTGTTTCTGTTTTATTTCCACCCCGTCCTTGAGCCCTCTATCTCAGAAGGCAAATGGTGTTGATCATTTTGCAAGGTAGGAAACTGAGGCGCTTAGAGGAGGGTGACCCGCTTGGGGTTACCGCCCCAGAACGCGACCCCGGCCCCCAGGACCCGCGGGGCGGGAGGGAGAAGAGCTGTCCTGTAGCTCTCCTAAGCCACAGGCCCAGGAGTGGGGGCGGTACTGCAGTCCTCGCTGGAGATGTCACCCTGTGACCCCAGACAGCCCATATGGAGGCCCAACAACAAAACTGACCATCAGGGAGGCGCCCTTGTGCTGCTGGAGGGAACAGGAAATGGTAAAGCCACCGTGGAAAAGTCTAACGGACCTCGGACAGTTACACCTAGAACCACTCAACCGGCAAACCCACTGCCCAAGAGAACTGAAAGTGTATGTCCACACAGAAGCGGACCTGTGCCCAGATCTTTGTAGCAACAATATTGCTAAATAGCTAAGGGGTAGCATACAGGGCTGGGGCTGCAGCTCAGAGGTGCAAGGCCCGGGGTCAATCTGAGTGCCCATCAAGTAATGAATGGATAAGCAAATGGTTGTATATCTATGCAATAGAAAATTATTTGGTCATAAAAAGGAATGAGGTCTGTCTCAAAATTATTAAAAAGGTTTTGGGGATGTAGCAAAGCATCCCTGACACTGGGTTCAATCCCCAGGACCACACACACACACAAAAATGGAATGAAGTATGGTTCAACATGGGTGAACCTTGAAAACATATTAAGTGAAAGAAGGCAGACCCAAAAAGACACACATATGATTTAATTGATATAAATATTCAGAATAAGCAATTCCATGAAGACAGAGGTAGATTAAGAGGCCTGGGTTTGGGGCTCGGTAGTAGAATGCTTGCCTAGCATGCAGGGGCCCTGGGTTCCAACCCCAGCAGTGCAAAATAAAAAGTCAGGGGTGCAAGTGGCTACTAGGGGCTGAGAGTGGCACAGGGTTTCTTTTCAAGGTAAGACAAATGTTCTTAAATTGACCATGGCCACAGTTGCACAACTCTGTGAGTATACTAAAACCATTGAACTGTACACTTTCCATGGGTGAACTGTAATCCAAAAAGCTGTAAATTAGACAAGGGACCCCTGCTCAGGGGTAGGCAGTGACTGGTGGGATTCCAGTTTCTGGTAAGGTTCTGTCCGTTAATCTGGGGGTGGGAAGACACCCCTGGCGTGGTTACTTTATGAAAATTCATCAGCCCATGACAAATGATACATTTTGACACACTTTTTTATTTTTATTTTTTAATTTTTTTGGTACTAGGGATTGAACCTAGGGGTTCTTCACCACAGAACTATACCCTAGCCCTTTTTAGTTTTTGTGTTTTTTTGTTTGTTTGTTTTTTGTTTTTTTCGGTACCAGGGATTGAACTCAGGGGCACTCGACCCCTGAGCCAGGTCCCCAGCCCCATTTTTGTGTTTTATGTAGAGACAGGGTTGAGTTGCTTTAGCTCCTCGCCATTGCTGAGGCTGGCTTTGAACTCGCAATTCTCCTGTCTCAGCCTCCCTAAGTGCTGGGATTACAGGCTAGTTTTTATTTTGAGACAGGAGCTCACTAAGTTGTTTAGGGCCTTGCTAAATTGCTGAGGCTGGCCTCGAACCTGCAATCCTCCTGCCTCAGCCTCCTGAGATGCTGGGATTACAGGTGCCATTACACCTAGCAAAATAATAAACTTTTTAAATACAGAGGAGTGCTAACAGGTCCTTCTCAGCACCTACCTCATTCACCTTACTATAACCCTGACTCTGAAATGTGCAGTCAAGAGCCGGGCGCGGTGGCTCACGCTTGTAATCTCAGCACTTAGGGAGGCTGAGACAGGAGGATCGCGAGTTCAAAGCCAGCCTCAGCAATGGCGAGGCACTAAGCAACTCAGTGAGACCCTGTCTCTACATAAAACACAAAATAGGGCTGGGGATGTGGCTCAGTGGTCGAGTGCCCCTGAGTTCAGTCCCTGGTGCCAAAAAAAAAAAAAAAAAAAAAAAAAAAAAAAA
>PVHX01009113.1:0-43854 GCA_004024805.1 Geosciurus inauris
TACCCTTTATGCCATAACCAGAGCCATCTATATCTCCCAGAAGCACATTTGACTACAACATAGAAATTAAAACTTTAAAATAGTATTAAATATCACAAAAAATATGTCACTTGCACAAAGAACAGAGAGCAACAAAGGCCCCCTTTCCTGTAGGGCATGGGGGCGCATGCCTGTAATCCCAGTGGTTTAGGAGGCTAAGGCAGGAGGATCAGCCAGGAGGATAAGCAGGAGGATCAGGAGGCAATTTAGTGAGGCCCTAAGCAACTTACTGAAAATTTGTCTCAAAAAAAAAAAAACAAAACAAAGAAAACAGGCTGGGATGTGGCTCAATGTTTCAACACCCCTGGGTCCAATCCCTGGTACCAAAACAAAACAAACAAAACTAAAAGGAACGCCAGGCAGGGCCTTCATCTAGGCTCTGCAGGCCCAAACCATTAGAAATGAAGTCTGTGAAACACCTACTGGGTGCCTCCCACTCCCAAGCAGGAGAACCATCTCAAGCTCCAGCCCACTGCCCAGGACCACCAGCCAAGGAAGCTCCGCCCTGTGCCTTGGGGCATTCTGGAGACCTGGGGCCCATTTCCCCACTGTGTACAGAAGACAAAGCTGCCAGGTCCACAGTGGAAGGGAGAAGGCCTCTGCACAGGCTCTGCTTCGGGCTGGTGTGGATCAGGCGGCACCTTCAGCGTGACAGAGCAGACCCGTGTCCTCCTCCCAGGCAGGAGGAGCAGGGCGCTGAGCCAGGCACACTTGCTAAGGACTTCAAGGGTCCACAGACCTATGGTTCAAAGATACTGCCTTTGCCAGCCTCTCTTAATCTTTCAGAATAGGTCCAGGAGAAGGTTTCTAGCAGGGCTGGTGTGCCACAGACTCTCCCTGACCCTTAGCAATCACCCCCTCTTTTTTTTTTTTTTGCAGTATAGGGATGGGACCTAGGGGTGCTCTACCACTGAGCTATACTCCAGTCCTTTTTATTTTTATCTTGAGACAGGGTCTTGCTAAGTTGCCCAGGCTGACCTCTATCCTCCTGTCTTAGCCTCCCAAATTGCTGGGATTGCAGGTGGGTGCCATGGCACCCAGCAGTAATCCCCATTTTTAACCAGGGAGAGCAGGCCTTGCGCTTATGTGACTGAGGCAGGCAAAGGCATCTGACAGGAATTCAGTAACACTTGTGTGTGTGTGTGTGTGTGTGTGGTTACCTTCTATTTTATAGCAATTGACAATGATATCCATTTATGAAAGAGGGATAATATTTCCTTCTTAAGTACATTTGCAACTTTAAAAAAGAAGTGAGAGGGTGGAAAAGACTAAGAAAGGACAGATTTGTATTTGATGAAAACATAACATACCTTTGTACACATCACTACAACTTCCTGATGCCGTCAATAGCCTAGGGCTGCCATTGGCACAGGTGACCCTGGGCATTCAAATTAAGGGAAATTAAAAATTCAGATCCCCAGTCAGGTTAGTCTCATTCAAGTGGGCAATAGCCACCTGTGGCTGAGGGCTACTGTGTTGGAGGGTGCAGAGACCGTTTCCTTCATCACTTAAAGTTTTACCAACAGCACTGATCGGAACACTCACAGCTCACCCAGCATCTCACTTGGCAGTGGTGCTTCAAGGCCTGGCTTCTCCCTACATAGTGGACATCAGGCAGGCATGGCAAATGGACATCCCAAAGGAGCAGGCTTCTTGGAGGGGACTTCTTAAAGCAGGGGAGGGGGAACAGAATGGGGTTGACCAGTCCTGCAGAGAACAAAACCCAAAACATAAGCATGAAGACATAGGAGGAACCCAGGTCCAGTTGACCTCCCCAGACTGATCTTCCTTAACCTTTCGAAAGAGGCTAGGGAAGGAGTAACCTGCCACTCACCAGGCTCAACCAGAGCTCCAAAAATCTCTATCAAGTCTTCTTTGGATCTGGATACTTCTTCAATGGCCTAGTCCAGGGCTCAGCACACCAGAGACCAAATCAAGCCTGCTGTCAGGTGGTGGCCAGCTAAGAATGGTTTTCCATTTTAAAATGGTTATATAAGTATGTACATAATATCCTGAATTTTGCTTCTTGGCCTACAAAGCCCAAAATATTTACTATCTGAAACTTTAAAAAGAAGTTCGCAAACCCCTGGTCCAGTCGTGGCTTGTCCCAGTGTCCTGGTCCTCCACCCTCCCCTTCTCCTAAGTGGGTTTTGTTCTAAATGTTCTGTTCTGGAGCTATTTTGACACTTAGAAAACATTCTTAAACATCCAAAGCAGGGAGGTTTCCAGCAGGTCATAAAGGCTGACCCATAACATCCCCAAAGCTCTGCCTCCCTGAGAAGCTAACATCCATCCACCAACTGGCCTTGGAGCCCCCTCTTGGACAGGCAGACTATCCTGCAAGCCCTCACCTGGCTGCACAGGAGGCTTCCTCAGAGCTTCTGCCCAGGTCCTGAATAGCAGCAAGCCCTTGGTGAGGGTCTGGGAGAGGATTCCCTCCCGCGCCCGCCCCATGACTCACACATTTCTCACAAGAATTGCTCTAGCAGCCACACTTGGTCTGCGGTGGACCAAGAAGGGGGTCTGAGGAAGGGACACACCTATGCTGAGCGAGCTTTGAAATGCAATCAAGTCAGGTGTCTGGGCCTAGAGGCACTGCGGGGAGGCTGAGACAGCCGAGAAAGGGGAGGTTAGAGACCTGGCAGCGAGGAAGCACAGGCTGTGAGGACAGGGAAGCCTCACTCATCCTGAAAGTCGAGAAAGGCGGGAGGCTTAGAAATATTCACCCGCAGGGAGATGGATCTTCCCTATAGACCTACCCTGATGATAAAAGACTAGTACATGTAGCTTCCAAAAAAAGAGGCCTCATTCCGTGTATTTCTATCGACAATAATAGTCAAAGTAGAAATACAGTCATAGGAAAGATTTTTTTTTTGGCTAAAATAATCCCTGCTCACATAAAAGGTCAAAGCAATATTAGACTTTTAAGCACAAAGGTATCCCCAGGGGGCCGAGGGTGTGGCTCTGTGGCACTTGTCTAGCTTGCACAAGGCTTGGAGTTCCAGCCCCAGCACCACTGAAAACCAACCAACAAAAGACATCCCCAAATCTAGATTTTATTTACTGTCTGGGCGAGAAGCTACCTTTGCACCAAGACTTTGAATGACAACTTCCTTTTTAACATGGCAGGGTGAAAACAGGCTGTCACTGGCCTCCCCTACTCACACCGCAGGGGAGGATCTGAGGGTTAAGAGGCCAAAATGTATTAGGAGAATGAAACCCCATGGGCACCCCGACCAAGAGGAGGAAATTGCGCGCTGGGCACCTACAGGGGCCCCAGAAACCCTACTCACAAGGGCCAGGAAAGACTCAGACCGCAGGCACACCAGGTCCCATAGGGGTGCAAGTGAAGCTCAGGGCTGAAACTGGGCTTGATGGGTGGCTGAACCCCACATGGCTGTACTTCACCCAGAGGGCAGATGAGGATGTCTGAGACACCCATCTGAACAATAGGATCCAGTTAGGCCTCAAGGCAGCCAACTCTTGGAATCTCCAGTTCTGTGAGTCAATCAAGTTTCTTGTTTCAAGTTAACTCAATTTGAGCTCCTGTCACTGACAACAGAAAAAGTCCACAGTAACACAACCCCATTTGAGGAAAAAAGCCTCAAAAACCATTGGATTCGGAAGGTACACGTTGAGAACTGAGTTTAAGTGTCTCTAACCATGACCACGACCCTGTGTAGAAGGGTGCCTGTAAGTGTCACCTGGGTATAAAACTCAGAAGGGCCAGGCACATGCCTCCTGCCTCAGCTTGGGAGGCTGAGGCAGGAGGATCACGAGTTCAAAGCCAGCCTCAGCAAAAGTCAGGTGCTGAGTAATTCAGTGAGACCCTGTCTCTAAATAAAATACAAAATAGGGCTGGGGATGTGGCTCAGTGGTTGAGTGTCCCTGAGTTCAATCCCTGCCCCCGCAAAAAAAAAAAAAAGACTGGGGATGTAGCTTAGTGGTTAAGTGCTCCTAGGCTCAATCCCTGGTGCCATAAATAAATAAATAAAACCTCATGCAAGGGGCTGGCACTGCTGAAACGCACACTGTCGCTTCTGTCTTCTAAGATTGGAACATTCATTGAAACTGTGACAAGGGGCTGGTGGTGTGGCTCAGTAGTGAGGCGCTTGCCTACCATGTGGATTCAATACTGAAAAAATAAAACATATGACAAGACACATTGTCATTGCTCCAAACTGACCCGCTGGCTCAGAGGAGTACTTGTGGGAGCACAGGAGCTGCTGCGCTGTCCTGTTCCTGGAGGAAAGAACTGATCTGATGGTGGAAGGCAGCTTCTTCCCCACCTGGCACCTAACTGCAGAGATTTTGCAAGACCTCAGGAGCCACACCCAGGAAGGACTTCTCAGCAGGGGCTAGAAGACTGGAGGTGGCTTGGCCACAGGGGGTGTTCCTGCTTTGAAATGAGGCAGGATCACTGCTGGCAGAAGTTTCCAGGGTCTCACAGCCTGGAGAAGTGAAGAGAACGGTGGTCAGCAGAAGCCTGTAATTGAGGTCAGAGAGCTACATAGAGACTGCCTCCGGTTCTTCAAGAAAGAGCTTCACTTTTACTTATTCCAGAAAGGTCTTTTCCCTTTTATTGACTTAGAGGGTTCTATAATCAAAAAGAAACAAGACTTGTGTCTTAAGTTTATGGGTTTCTCCCCCCGCCCTGCCTAGGAAAATAGTATAATAAGCATACAAAAATAAAACACATTCTACATTTTGTAAGATGAATGATTTCTTTAAAGCTTCAACACACCATAGGTGTGTTACACAGTCTGCTACTTTTTTCCTTAAAGGAACAAGCGGTTGATTATTACTTAGTCTCACCTTCTCTCAAAACAAGCAGTCTCAAAGTCACTTCTTTCAGGAGTTAGGTTTGTTCCTGGAATGCTCTTTAAAATCTTCAAGAAAAAGAACTGCTTCTTCATATTTACCACCACACACTTAAAAGGCAATCTTACGAATGTTTCAATTAACCACAACAAACTAAACTAGAACCAGGAAAGTAAGCTAGCAGGAGGCTGGAATGATTTCCCACACATCTGTCTGTACACAGAAGTCATCCTATTGCCTTATTAAAAACCTGGCTCAAAATAAAATTTAGAGCCAGGCATGGTAGTGCACACATGTAATCCCAGCAACTTGGGAGGTTGAGGCAGGAGGATCACAAGTTCAAGGCCAGCCTCTGCAAGTTAGTGAGCTCTGTCTCAAAATTTTAAAAAAAGGACTAGAGATTTAGGTCAGTGGTAGAGCACTCCCCTGAGTTCAATTCCCAGTATAGAAAAAGAAAGGAAAGAAAGAGGTGGGGTGGGGGGAGAGAGAAAGAAAATCTAACTTTAGAAGAAGCACATTAGTTTAGAAAGGTTGAATGTTAACCTAGTATATTACTATCTAAACATGTTCAAATCAGTTACTTTTGATTGCAGACATATTACAAATGCATAAACTCTCACTAAATAAAACTATGTAGGTTTTTTTTTTAATACATGAATTTGCAGAAAAAGGATTACCTGGGATTTAAAATGGAAAAGGAAAAGAGACAGAGCCAAATACCTTTCCGGTGTTCCTTTTTGGCCTTCGGGTAATCAGTGATCAGGTTCAACAGGTCCCTAGACAAACATTTTATGTCACTTAACAGGAAGGGAAGACACCGAATGCATGGGGTGGCTGGTGAGACGCTCTGGGCCAGGCAGTCATTTTCCAGGTTGGCAGCCCTCTGAGAAAATTCCAGAGCTTCTTCTGTGAAAAACCTCTTAAATTCTTTGGCCACCAGCACCAGTGCATCCTCTAGGGGCAGGTACTAGTGACAAGAAAGAGCCTGCTTTATCACACAGGTGCCTTGATTTTTTAAAGAAACACATTTACAAGAAAAGACCAGCAGAAAAGTTAATTCAACTGCAAGTTGTCAGCTGGGCGCAGTGGCGCATGCCTGTAATCCCAGCACTTTGGGAGGCTGAGACAGGAGAATCGCGAGTTCAAAGCCAGCCTCTCTCAGCAAAAAGCGAGGCAGTAAGCAACTCAGTGAGACCCTGTCTCTAAATAAAATACAAACTAGGGCTGGGGGTGTGGCTCTGTGGCAGAGTGCCCCTGAATTCAATCCCTGGTGCCAAAAAAAAAAAACAAAAACAAAACAAAACCAACTGCAAGTTGTCTAAGCTGGTCTCAGCTTTCGGTACAAAAGTGATTGCCTATTGATTAGAGTGACCAGGACCCTCTACAGCAGAAGCTCTGTTGAATGTCAAAAATCAAACAGTACTTTCTGTTTCAAAACTAAAATGGGGGCAGCAGGGGCTGTAGGGGAAGGTGGGATATGTGTCAATGGAAAGTCCTAAGAACAACAACAACAAAACACCCTAATGGAGAAGGTGTTTTATGTGGTCCAGCATCAGGGTACACAACAGAGATGAGCGTGACTGACAAAGAAGCATGCAGCAGTTGAGCATGGAAGCTTTGGAATGGAGCAGGGTTTAGGAAAAGGAGCAGCGAGAAGCTGCTGATCTCCATCACAACCTTACAAGGCTCATTTCTCTTCTGAGGGATTCTTCCTTCCCTTTCTCCCTCCCTCCCTCCTTCCTTTCTTTTTTGGTGGTATTGGGGATGGGAGCCTGGACTACTGCTGCTTCTTTTTTTGGTTCTAGGGGCACTTAGCCACTGAGCCACATCTCGCTGAGTTGCTTAGGGCCTCATTAAGTTGCTCAGATTGGCTCTGAACTCACAATCCTCCTGCCTCAGCCTCCAGAAGCCAAGCAAGTGCTCTACCACTGAGCTACATCCCCAGCCCTCATTTCTCTAACTCCATATGTGCACTACACTCAGAAGACACTGAAGGACAGCAGTCCTTCAGCCCTGCGGGCACACAGGACTTCCAGGATCTGCTGCTGCCACTTGAGGAACCTACGTCCTCTGTGTGGGTCTGCTATCTTCAGCTTGGCTCTGCAGAGTCTTAAAGCCTATCCTATGAAAAGCCTTTCTGATCAGGTCAGGAGTGCTCTAGGTGTGAAATGTTACATAGAAAATAAATCCCAGACACCAAGAGCAGCTTTCCCATGACTTCATGGATATAGTCCGTGTGCTGATGTCTTCTAATCTCTTCCAGGTCTATCTGCTGAGAGTAAGACTTAATAAGAGTTTAATCTTAGATGGGAGCCCCCTACTCTGCCTCACCATATATTGTCAAGCTTTGAACAAATTCAGAATCCAGGGGGCTTTATTGAGATACAATGGAAATGAAAGCATTTGGCTAAATCTTAAACTGTGTTTATTAAGGTTACATTGAGGAGGAAATACGAATATATATTTGCCTTTGGGATCTGAAGTTTCATTGTTGGACTATTTTAAATATTTGTCTCAGTACAGAAGCAGGTCCACATACTTCTGAATAAAGGCTGCTTACAACGAACTGTTGGCTGTAAAGCATGGAAGGAACACAGCTAAGATTGATTGTACTGAAACAGATGTAGCCTATAGGAGAAAGCAAAGTATTCTTTTTATTTATTGGCTGAATTCAATAATTAAATTCATGGATAAAAAATGAAATCTGTCCCTATTAATACTATTTTGGACATGAAAAAGAAAATATTTTCTGAATTCCTACTACATTCAAAATTGATTACACGCTTTTTAAGAGTGCTGTTTTTTTCAAGGTATATTAGTATTCAAACAAATTATTCAACCTACTTATTTTAGAGATGATTTCCAAAATGATCTTGCAGGAATGTAAACACTTAAGTAACTAGACATAATTAGTCCTTCCCACAAATGGTTCAAATGAAACTGTTCCTCACCCCCACCCCAGGAGATTGAGATTTGTAATTACTGAAAGTGTGTGTTCTTTTATATTCTTTAGAATTTATGTCCTACATAAATGTGTTTAGGCTTTGAAATTAGTCATTTATTGGCTTAGAAAAACCATAATTTCACTCTCGAGTGTGGCACTGAGGTGGGTGTGAGTGCCTAAAAAGAAACAAAACACACAAAATGGTGGGAATCAAGGATGCCCTGTCTTCCCTAAGATGATGGGACGCAAGCACTTAATCACTTTTCTCTTTTCAGACCCAATGCGGTAGCTGGATTGAGAGTATCAATCCTACATTCATTTCTCTGCAGGCTCTAGAAGCGATAGGCATGACATAAATCCAGCTACTGGAGCTCCATGGGTCTCTGCTCAAGAGAAAGCTCTCCAAGTTAGCCGTGAACATCCCGTGCTGCTGGGATGGAGGACCCAGGCCTGTTGCAGAAGGCTAACAGTCTGCCTGCTGCTTACCTGGGCAGGGAAAGGAGGCAATGAACCTGGACTGAATAGAACCATACCAGGAGCTTCTGAAAAGAAGAGGGAGCTCAGTGAGATGCAAAGCTGACTCTCCACCAGGCAGCCCCCGCCCATAGAAATGATGTGCGCATTGGCCCAAGTCTGTAATTCCAGGCAGGAAGAGAGCGTACGTTTCTGTACATTCTCATGAACCTAAGAATAAGGAAATGAATGGGACCACGTAGGCATGGCAAAATTAATTTAAAAGAAAAGAAAAGAGTTTGAAAAAAATGGCTTGGGAAAGTGTCCCCCAGAGGCCTCCATGTTCTGAATATCTACAAATGCTTCACAGTCTTTATGTCTATGTTTATGTCCATATGTTGATTGTTTCGTCCCCAGCCCATGGTCGTACCAGGAGGCAGTGAAACATTTAATAGGTGGGGTTTAGTGGGAGGAAGTTAGGTCTCTAGGAATATGCCTTTGAAAGGGACATTGGGACCTTGGCCCCTTTCCTTCTCTTTCTTGTGCTTCCTGGCTACCATGAAGTGACAGCATCCTCTGCCACATGCTTCCACCCTGATATGCTGCCTCACCATGGAACCAAAAGCAATGGAACCACCTGAACCTGGACAGGAACCTCCAAAACTGTGGGCCAGAATAAGCCTTTCCTCTTTTATTTTTTTATTTTTTGGTACTGGAGATTGAACTCAGGGGCACTCAACCACTGAGTCACATCCCCAGCCCTATTTTGTGTTTTATGTAGAGACAGGGTCTCACTGAGTCGCTTAGTACCTCACTGTTGCTGAGGCTGGCTTTGAACTCGCGATTCTCCTGTCTCAGCCTCCCTAAGTGCTGGGATTACAGGCGTGCGCCACCACATCCAGCTAAGCCTTTCCTTTTTTAAAATTTGATTGTCTCGGGGCTGGGATTGTAGCTCAGCGGTGGAGCGCTTGCCTCGCATGCGTGAGGCCCTGGGTTTGATCCTCAGCACCACATACAAAGCAATAAAATAAAGACATTGTGTCCATCTACAACTAAAAAAATATTTAAAAAAAAAATTTGATTGTCTCTGGTATTTTGTCACACTCATGGAAAGCTGACTATTACCAAGTCCAAGAGAATTCAGGGAAGGATGAAGATCGTCTTTGTGATTTACCATCAAGGGTAGAAAAGCCAGTTGTGCTATTTTGTCAAAAACTCCACAAAAGAGAAAGAAATAGTTTCCACATATTTGGATGAGATGTTATTTATTGATTGATGGATTTTTGAGACAGAGTCTCCCACTCTATTGCCCAGACTGGTCTCAAACTCCTGGGCTCAGGTGATCCTCCCAAGTGATGGGACTCCAGGTGCATACCACGGCACCTGTCTACATTTTGGATTCTTAAGGAAGAGGCAGTGAAGATGATTTAGTTTTCTGTTGTCAACGATACACAGGAGAGCACATTGTGATGCCTATTCGAGTCTTTTTTCCTCAATAGATTCAGTTTGTTACTGACAAATGTGAACCTTCCAGTGTTCAGGGAAAGACATGCCTGCAGAGAAAGACATCATGTGTTTCAAGCTATATCTATGTCTCCAGTATAGTTCTAGATCAATCTACTTTTTTTCTTTTTTTTTTTTTTTGGTGGTTCTGGGGATTGAATCCAGGGCCTTGTGCATGCGAGGTAAGCACTTTACCAACTGAGCTATATCCCCAGGCCTACTCTTAGTGTTGATAGACCCATGAAGCATGATTATGGTGCAAGAGGAATGTTTTACAATACACTGTTCAATGAGAATACAAAATGGAGAACCATCATCTTTAACTTCCTGCGGTGCACAAGTGAGGCCTGACTCAGGCAAGGTGAATTATTTCCATCACAAGACCATGATATCACAAGTAATAACCTACAGCTGCTGTATATTCCCTTAGACATATATGTGTGTACATGCACACACACACAAGAAAAAGGCAGGTTACTTTCAGTCAACAACAGAAAAAAAAAAACCTATGTCACCAATTAGCTGTTATGTAGATACTACTTGTTTTTGGTTTTGAGTACTAGGGATTGAACCTAGGGGCACTTTACCACTGAGCAACATCTCCAGACCATTTAATTTTTTGTCCTGAGACAGGATTTCACTCAATTGCCAAGGCTGGCCTCGAACTTTCAATCCTCCTGCCTTAGCCTCCCAAGTTGCTGGGACAACAGGCATGTGCCAGCATGACCCACTTGTTACATAGATACTTTAATGCACCACAGGTTTAATTAGGTGAAGAGTAACACAGTATCTTTACTGTATTTAGGTTAGTAAAGTACAAGCTGCTATATATATTTTTAAATCATCCAGTTCCCACTTAGACATGTTGTAAACATTTCACAATATGCTATCTGTCTAATGGAATCCGTTAAGAGAAACCAGAGAAAACTCTGACAAAGAGGAATTTTGCTTTTGAAAAGCTGTAGTGTCCGCATTTGGTTGAATGTGTGCAGAATTTCATACAGAGGACAAGGGACGTGTTTTTGTTTGGCACAATGCACTGGGTGAGCTCCATGCCTGTCCTTTTTCAAGATGGAGCATTGGAGAACTATTGGATGAAGTCATTTGAATTGAAAGACCACAGGGGAAAATAGAAGATTGTTTTAAAGATGGAACAACTGCATTCTGAAAAACGAGACAATGCTCACCTCCGTTTAGCTGCTAAGGGAGACCCACACTTAAGGTCATTGCCACCAAGACGCCTCCCTTCAATAGATGAATGGCACCGGAATCAGCCAGCATCAGCTATTCTACAAGCAATCTTGGATCAAAACCTGAAGTCATCTCATATCTCATTTCCTCAGTCCTTGAGACTCGAGGAAGCTTCCTAGGACCCTCCGTTGGGCTGAACTGCCACATCTGCCCGACACTTGCTTCAGACCTGAAAGCCCTCCACCACATCTTCACTCCCGCCTTTGGTTCCCCACGCTAATCCATCCCACTCCAGTCTCTGAGTAATCTTATTAAAAGTATGACTTCCAAAAATGCCAGAGTAACTGCTCAGCATCCTAAACGCCTTATATCCACAATCCTGGCAAGACCCATTGGCTTCGATCTGTCTTAATAGGCTTTGCAACTTATTGAGCTTCAAAAATCTAATTCTTTTGCCAAATGCAATTTCTTGCGATCCCTGGATTCTCGATTCTCCCCACACTTTTCTTCCAGATGTTTGTTACCCACTTACCAGTCCTCACCTCAAACTCCCAACTCAAGCAATGTCATTCCCTGGAACCTCCCTGACTTATCTCCTGGGAACCCAAATTACAGCAATCCCCTCTTCTTCAAACAGATATTCCACTTATGGGGGAACCTCTTAGCGTGTTCAGTCTTCTACTTGTTATTTATGCACATGTTTTATTTGATCACAGACTGAATGTCCTACAAATAGGAATTTGTCACTTTGTTATGTTCTTTACTGTGTCTAGCACTGAGCTTTACATATAACAAGCACATGCTAATTGAATGTTTGAGACTGAAAAGTGAACACGATGACAGGAACAAAGGCTTTTCTGGTAATCCAGAAAATATGGATGATTTCAGGAAATAAACTCAAGAGGAAAATGAGAAAAACAAGACACAGTTCATATTTACTGAGTGACAGCCCATGATTCAAAATTATCACAAAAATCCTTCACATTGGATGACAGGATTTGAAAATTAATCACTGTATTGCAGCATACAGGCAACTAATTCATCACTGTGGATCTTCTCCACATCAGAGTGAAGACAGAGCAAGCAGCATGCCCTGGGTGGTGGAGCCCCTGGCAGCTGCAGACTGTGCAGTGGCCCAGGCGCTCCCGGGTGCATCCGCTCTGGAGTCCTGATCCATGGCTCGCTGCCAGAAGTGGCTCACCAGGCTGGGCTGGACAGCATCTGAGGAGTATTTCCGATGTGCCACTCCAGATGAAGGGGAGAAGAAATGCAATGTTCAGTACTCTTCACTACCAAAGACTGCCCTTCAGTGGATGCCAGTTGGCCTGGCTCTGGAGATGGGAAGGGGGTAAGTGCATTGGGTAATATACATCCAGTGGCAGCTGGAGTCAGTCACCATTCTAAACAAGCACAAGATGCTGCTAGTCAGATGTGATGCTCACTATGAGTTTTGAGAAAGCTAATCTAGTCAAAGATTAATGCAGTGACCCCAGCTGATGCAGGGTATTGTATAAAATACAATATGCTGAGGAAACATAGATGTCTTTCGATTATCAAAGGGAAATTCCATCATTCAGTACCATAAAAACAACTGTCCTCTTCTACCCTCCAATGCTGTGACTGACCTCATTTCTTCTAGTACTAGTCTCCCAAGGTCCAACCCAAATACCCTCCAAATGAGATGGAGTATAATTTTGCTTTCAAAAACTCTTAGAGAAAGATGTTATCTGCAACTAAAGCAGACATTTGTAAAGGGGACATTATTGAATAAAAATTTCGAGTCATCTTAAGATTACAGATTCTCATATGAAAAAAATTGAGAAAGCCCAGTGTTGCCTTAATGTACCACGGTTTGTGCATGCCTGGGCTCCTCTGCTGGAGTCCTCAGCCCTCATGGCATCTGGTCTTCTGTATCAATCAGTGAGCATCTACCTTGGAGTCAGTGTGCAGCCGCCAACCGACCGACCGTGTGTCTACCTGCAGACTCTGCCACATGCTAGGAATCCTGACACAATCCAGAGGCACGGTTAGCCTCACACGTGGAGTCTCTGCCTGTCCTCAAGATGGAGACAGGAGCAAATCAATTATAAGTGCCAGCTGAGGTTGTGTGACACTGGGGCACCATGTGGGAACTGAGGGATGAGCAGACACAATCTGAAGGGCAGGATCAGTGGGGAAGGACTTCCAGAGGACCAGGATGCCAAAGAGTGGAAGTGGTTTGCATGAGGTAAGCAGGTGGGGAAGAGGGAGGAGGCATCCTAGACAGGAGGAAGAAACAGCCCAGGCAAGGGCTGATGGGAACTGAAGAAGTAGAGAAACCACAGGGCCCTTCTATAGAGGGTCAGTGAAGCCAGTTCTGGCAGAGCACATTAGGCTCTCAGCACACTGGGGCAAGGCTTTTATCTACTGTGCTCACTGAGACATCCCCAGAACCTAGAACTATACCTGATAGACACTTATTGTAAAAAATATTTAAGCAATACAGAAAACCTGAAGAAGAAAATGACGCTTAGAAATATCACCTCTGGGGCTGGGATTGTAGCTCAGTGGTGGAGCGCTTGCCTCACATGTGTGAGGTACTGGGTTCAATTCTCAGCACCACATAACAATAAAATAAATAAAATAAATAAAAATAAAAGGTATTGTGTCCATCTACAACTAAAAAAAAAAATTAGAAAAAAAAAAGTAATGTCCCCTCTGCCTCCAGTGTGGTCAACCCAACAATGTCATTCTTGCCATTCTCAATGCAGGGCTCTAGCAACACTTCCAAGTCCAGCACTCAGGGACTTTCCTACTGAAGACTGGACACTTAGTTACTTGGTCTGTGTACAATTTCATTCAACAAGCTAAAAAGAAATAAAGCTACCTCTGCTTTTTGTTGGTAGAAACAATAATGCAATCCAAAAGCCTCTCTTGATTCCATGCTTCCTGAAGCACTTGATGAAAGTGCTGGAAAAACTCCCTCTCTCTGGGCATCCCTGCCCCTGGCACTGTCTGCAGAACATTGGTGTTGTGCTTTTGCCCAGCTAAACAGCTGAAAAGCACTGAAGGACTGCAGAGTCTGTTTACTAAAAGGTGAAAAACAGCACTTCCATGAGAACAGACCAGAAACTCTAGACTCTTGACAGAATCCTTACCAGACTGAGACTGGTGGGAGCACTCACGGTCACCTCCATCCCCTTTTTGGTTATCAGCCACCTTCCCCACCATTCTTCACCTTCCATCATTGTTGGAAGGATAAATATTTTCTCAAATATTATGCAGATCTCTTTTCCTTCTGATTGTGCCTCCTAATGCCAAAAAATCAAATATCAGATCATGTAGCAAAAACTTCATGATCTACTAAAAAGTAAAATATCACTCAATAATCTGTTCTTGTTTTAGAATATTATTCTAGAATTTTCTGCCCTTTCCCATTCATTTCTTCCTGACTACTGTGATAAAAAGGACAAATAGAGTCACTGACAATTGTGAAGGAAGTCTCTGAGAGAGAAAAAAAGAGACAGAGACAGAGAGACAAAATAGATTCATACTTTAAGAATATTATAAAACTTTATCAGAAGTGTTCATCTTTAGCCAGGTGCAGTGGCACATGCCTGTAATCCCAGAGGCTTGGGAGCCTGAGGCAGGAGGATCATGAGTTCAAAGCCAGTCTCAGCAACAGCAAGGCGCTAAGCAACTCATTGAGACCTTGTCTTTAAATAAAATACAAAATAGGTCTGGGGATGTGGCACAGTGGTTGAGTGCCCCTGAGTTCATTCCCTAGTACCAAAAAAAAAGTATTCACCTTTAAAAGAAGGGTAGTCCTTTCTGAAAGCCTTCATTATGATCTCTTTTTTTGCAGTAATGGGAATTGAATGCAGGGTGTCATGCATGCTAGGCAAGTTCTCTACCCCTGAGCTACACCCCTAACCCAGGCCTTAATTATAAATAGGCAAAAATAAATCAATGGGATCTGTTCCCTTTACTCTTAAACACTCTTTCGCTCCTGTGAGCAAGCAATTTTCCCTTGGCAAAGGCATGCAAAATAGTGCACAGATGCTGGGTAATCTATTAGCCATCTAAAGTAGTCCCCTTTGCTGCGATTTAACAGAAGAAAGGGGGAATGAGATGCACTGTGTACCCTAAATCAGGCGTTTTTACTGCTGCTCCCCCAGTATCTAGACACCAATGTTTCTGTCCACAAGGAATGTCCTGTCAGGGAGAGAAGCACCTCAGCAGGAAGCAATTAGCTGGGTTCCACAAGAGGCCTCGTGCTGTGTGGTGAAGAGCCACGGAAGCTACTTTGTCAAACCCAGACCAGCAAGCTGCCTATGAGCTTCAGTCCCTTGGCTTCTCCCCTTTACAATTCTGCTCGGGTTCTTGTTCACACGCACCCTCCTGGCAAACTTCGCTGTGCAATGCTTTTGCCTGAGTCCGTGGCTCTCCCTCTCCTCAGAATCCTGAGCTCCACAGAACACATCTTCCCCTGTGTGGGCTGTCCCTTTGTCTACCTCTTTGACAAACACTGGCCATAGATTCCCGTGGCCACTCTAAGCTACCAGCTTTCTGTAACCTTTACTACACTTTGTTCTTGCTGGCTTTCTTCCAACTTTGTACTCTTTCTTTTTTTTTTTTTAATTATTTTTTAAAATGTATTTTTAAATTTTTTTATATTTTGGTACTGGGGATTGAACTCAGGGGCACTCGACCACTGAGCCACATCCCCAGCCCTATTTTGTGTTTTATGTAGAGACAGGGTCTCACTGAGTTGCTTAGCGCCTCCCCGTTGCTGAGGCTGGCTTTGAACTCGCAATTCTCCTGCCTCAGCCTCCCAAAGTGCTGGGATTACAGGCGTGTGCCACTGCGCCCAGCTCGTTATTTCTTTGGTGCTGGGAAGAGGTGCCAGGGCTTCACACATGTCAGGCAGGTGACCTTGAATGAATTACTTAACATCCTCATGACTCAGTTCCCTCACTTCTAAAATGGGGATTAATAATAGAACCTACCTCTTGGTGATGTTCGGAGGATTCAGGGAATTCATACAGGTGCAGAAACCCTTAGAATGGTGGGTACCTGGTGCAGGGTAGCCCTCCATGGATGTCAGCCATTATTATCCAGCTCTATTGGCCAATATTATCTGCCTGTGCCTTTTGATTTCTTTCAGACCAGGGTTAAGAAAATCTCTCCTTCAGAAGATCACCTGATGGCGCAGGCATATGAGGTCTCATTTTCAGGAAATGTTACCTGAGAGAAAGTAACCTCCATTAATAGTCACTCCTAAATTCTATATTTCCACGAGCTTCTGCAGTTGAGGAAAGCATTTTTCAATTCTAAATTATTAATTTAATCTGACACAAATCTCATCTTTAATGCAGGCAGGAGGGAGGCCCTGTCAAGGCTCATATATAGAAAAATCAATTCAAGTACATTTCAAGGAAAACTGCTTTTACCAAAACTACAGAGAAAGATCCAAGGCGAGGGTCTTGAACTGCCACGTTGATTTACTTATTCAGTCATTTCGAATAACTCTACTGCTGAATAGAAAAGTAATGAAACACAGCAGCCTTCAAAAGTGACATACACAGTCTGGAATATTACATAGTGGGTAAAACAATAGAGGTGAATAATCCTCCATGACATACTGTTAAGTGAAAGAAACATGTTCCAGAACAATCTGTCAGTGTGTTTAAAAACAACAACAACAAGGGGAAATGGCACCCACGCATGGTCCCAGTTACTGGAGAAGTTAAGGTGTGAGGATTACTTGAGCCCAGGAGTTCAAGGCCAGCTGGGCAACATAGTGAGAACTCACATCAAAAAAGAATGCCATAGCCAGGCATGGTGGAGCATGCCTATAATCCCAGTAGCTCGGGAGGCTGAGAAAGGAGGATTGCAGGTTTGAAGCCAGCCTCAGAACTTAGTGAGGCTGTATGCAACCTGGTGAGACCCTGTCTCAAAAACTCAAAAGGGTGGGGGATGTGACTCAGTGATTAAGTGCCCTTGGGTTCAATCCCTGATTTAAAAAAAAAAAAATCCCATCAAACAAAACAACAAAACAAAAGAAAAACCTGGAAGAATCTGAAAAGGATTTTCACATAATTACCAAACACTTTCACAGGTCTATCCATTCCTCCAGTGAAAAAGAAACAAACAAAAACACATTTTTTTTAAATGACTGATATTTATATTTGGCTTTAAAGGACTGATTTGTTTTGTAATAAAATAAATTTGCATTTTTTGAGCATACAACAATGATTAGATGATAACACAAAAGAATGTGTGAAAGAAGGGGGTCAAGGGCCTTCTACAACAGGAGAACCCACAGTGTGGGCTGCCAACCCAGAGCTGGCTAAAAAACTCCCTGGAGGAAGGCTGGTGGCCGAGGCCCTTGTGTCTAGAGGTCTATGTTAGTTACTAGGATCCAAATGACTAGAGAAAGGTAGAAGTTAAAGCAGAGGGACTTAATGCAATGGACTTGACCTGAGGGATTTCCCAAAAGCAAATATTAATAACACCAATTTCAGCAAACATCTAAGTCTGCACAGTAAGAATGCATTTGCATTACTATGAAAGCTTTTAGCAAATTGAGCCATGACAATAAAATCTTACCTTAGCATGTCTTCACCCTTCTTTAAGTAGCCCTCTTGGGGAGAATAAGAAGTTGGCAGAAAAGGTTTATGTGGCTTTTTGCTTAAAAAAAGAGAAAGAAAGAAAGAAAAAAAACCAGACAAAATTAAACTTGAGAAGAAATTTCTCATAGTTCATACATTAGTTTCCACAGCTCTGCTATACTCAAAGGTGATTAAGTCTTCAGTTAAACTGAGTTTCAAAAACTCAAATAATGGCTTTCTTCGAGATTTTTTTTCAAGACCTCTACTCTATTTTGAAATACCTATTTCTATTTTTTTTCCCCAATGTGTATGTCCAGCTGCTTTCGCAGGGATGACAACTGAAGGGACAGCTTTGTCACAGGAAAAGACCATTATAATTCACCAACAGAAGGGACTTCTGCACGATGAATCTGATTTGCCCAACTGAACTGAACTAAACCTAGAGGCAAATATGTAATGCTGGCAATATTTGGCAATTATAAAAACAAGAACCACTGATTTTATTTTAAGCTTCTTTTTGATAGACGCTCCACCAACCTCACCACAAATTTCCGTGGATTACCTGCCACCTGTATCTTTATCTGACACTGTCCCCATGATGGAGCTTGTGGGGGAAAAAAAATTCCTCAATGATTTGTGTGCTTCCATCCCAAGTGCTAAGCATCCTCGAGGAAGACCCATGTTGTGATAAATATTAACATATCAAAGACACTTGGACACTCACGACCACCATCCTCATGTCAGCGCTGCGTGATTAACATAGGTCGACATCTAAGACCAAAGGAGGGGGAGCCTAAGAAGAAAACATCTATTCCAAATTGTTAGCTGGAGCAAGAAAGGGCTCAACAAGATGGTCTGCTAGGAATTTGGGCTGAGAGGGTTAAGGAGTTAGTAGAAAGCTTTCCACTTCCAAAAAGGATGAGCACAGATGCTCTGCTCGACCCTCTTCTCAACGATCCCAGCCAAGTTTGGAGGCCGTGAGAAGGTATAGCAGATGGTTCAATGTGAGTGAGTTAAGAGGAAGTTGCATTTGCCTTATTCAGCTTCCTAGCAACTAAACTAAATGATGCCAAGAAAGCCAGCCGGCTCTAAGGAGCAACACAGCAGGGTATTGGAAACCCAGCGGTCAGGCAGAGCAGAGAAGCCTCGAGACCCCACCCAGCAAAACAGTCCCATGCCCACCAATGCCCGCCTTTCCTGTCCCCACTTGGTTCCAGCGCCAGCCCACCTGACCGTACTAATGCCAATCACCTGGCTGCTCACTTCAGGATAACCTTTTGAATTCCAGTGGCATCAGGTGAACAGTATCCTGGCCCAGTATCAAAGAATAAATGCCCCCTGCTCCCTGCGAGAAGGCCCCGAGCTCTCTCAGCACACTTGAGCCAGTTGGACAAAGGACTCCACAGGTCAAGAGGCAGCACCCTTGTCACCTAGGGTCAAACACGGTAGCCTAAATTGTGAGAAAAGCAGGTGGCACACACTGGCCAGGATACCAGAAGCCTGAGAAACAACCCTCTTGGAGCCATGGTGTGTTCCTGTTCTCCTGCTCAGAAACAAACGAAGTGGCCACTCAGGAGGCTGGGGATTCCTAACAGGCGGCACCAGGGACTCACTCTGGTAGGAACTGCCTTGGTGGAACTATGTGAATATGCGTGTGGGATACACCCCCACTACAGCACAAATGGCCAAGCCAAGGTCTCCCGAGCCTGGCAATGCCACCATATTTTGCCATATCCTCATGAATTCCTTCTAACTGGTGGCACCAATAAAACTGCAGTTCCTCTTCTACTCACTTTGTGGGTTGATCACTGTCCAGTAGGAAATAGAACGTACAGTTGCAAATCGAGCTTGGGAAATGAACACATCATCCCAGGCACTCAATGAATGAAGATATTTTGATGCATTATATTTAAGCATTATAACAATAGTGCAAGTTGGGCAATATCAACTTCTCCACACCCTTTTTAAAGACAGATGAGGAAACCAAGGCTCAGGTTACATGACCTCCCACACAGCTAAGGTGTGAAGCCCAGATTCAAATCCAGGTGGGTCTGACTCTACAACCTTTGCTGCCTTTAACATTGGACAATCCAGAAACTCTGGGCTTTACCCAGGAAAACAAAACAAAAACAAAGGAAAAGCAGTCAAAGAAAGAAAATAAGAGCCAAGTGCAGTGGTGAACACCTGGAATCCCAGCAGGTCCGGAGGCAGGAGGATCACAAGTTCAAGGCCAGCCTCAGCAACCTTAACAAGTCCCTATCTCAAAAAAAAAAAAAAAAAAAAAAAAAAAGTTACAAAAATTATGGGCTGGGGATGTGACTCTGGTTAAATGCCCCTGGGTTCAATCCTCCATATCAAAACAAACAAACAAGCAAACATACAAATAAATAAATAAAGCAAGAGGGGGAAGATACTGTCATTCTAAATTTTATGAAAAGTGAATGTATGCAGGCATACAAAAATATCTCACCTGAAAAGCATAAGGGGGGTCTCCAGAGTGACATAGTGCCCATTCGTGCCTCTCCTGGCCACATTATGGCAAGTGATGAGCCTTCTGGTGAACTCCTCAGTAAGAGCAACTCAAAACTCAGGCCTCAGAGAAATTTATCAATTTCTTAAAAAGTGAAACACACACCTACCACCCCTAGGTATTTACCAAATTAAAACAAAAGCTCATTTTCTCATTACTGTAATGAAATATCTGAGGCTAGGTAACTTTATAAAGAAAAGAGATTTATTTAGCTCAGTTTAAAAAGCTAAAAGTCCAACAGCATAGCTCCATGGCAAGGGCCCCATGATAAATGGCAGGAGCAAGAGATCACATGGCCCAAAGGGAATCCAGAGACAGACAGAGAAAGAGAGAGAGAGAGTGTGTGTCAGGGTTTGGCTCAGGCTTTCATAATGCCAGCACTCAGTCCAGGAGACCAGTGCTCCTTCTGGAGGCAGTGCCCCCCGTGACCCAAGGGCTTTTCTCTAGACCCTTGCCCTTGATGATTTCACCTCCCAACATTGCCACCCTGGGAACTAAGCTTCCCACACTTGAACCTTTGGGAGACTCTCAAGCCATATCCAAACCCCAGCAGACATGCCACTCAAAGGCTTGGACACATCTGTGCTCAGCAGCTTTATTTCTAGAAGCCAAAAGTGGAGAAAACAACCAGAATATCCAGCATCAGGTGAACGAAAAGACGAATCGTAGTGTATCTAAGTCTTGATTGGCTTGGGCTGCCACAGCAAAACACCATAGACCAGGTGGCTTAAACAACAGGAGTCTGGGCTGGGGATATAGCTCCGTTGGTAGACTGCTTGCCTTGCAGCCACAAGGCCGTGGGTTCAATCCCTGGTACCATAAGAAATTTAAAAAAAAAAATTAGAAATCTGTTTTCTCAGGATTCTGGTGAGGGTTGTCTTCCCGGCTTCTCACTGTGTCCTCACTCAGCAAGAGAATCTCTTTCTCTCTCCTCCTTCCTCCGCTGATCAGACCACCAATCCTATAGGATTAGGACCCATCTTTATGACCTAATTCATTCTTAATTATCTCCTAAAAGTCTTGCTTCCAAATACAGTCATGGTGGAGATTAGAGCTTCCACCTGAATCAGGGGATGGGGTGGTGACACAATTCAGACTATAGCACTCCACCATGGAATACTACTCAGCAATAAAGAAAGGGATGGATCCACCCAACTTTATGGAGGAATCTCAAAACAATTATCCTGGAAGAAGCCAAGAACTACTCCTGCAAATATTTTCTATAAGATTCCACTTATATATTTTTGATAAAATTTTATATAATGTGTATATAGATGTACATTTACATGAAATTCTATAAAATGCAAACTAATTAAAAGTGATAGACATAACAGACAAGTTGTTACCTGGGCTGGGGCGACGGGAGGCTGGATTACAAGGAGGCCCAAGGAAACTCTGAGAGGTGACAGATGTTCATTATCTTGATTGGAAAGATAGTTTTGACATCCATAGGCCAAAACTCAAATTTTACCTTTTAATATGCACATCTTATTATTTATAGACCCATATAACAGAACAATAATTATGAAATCATGATTTTATAATTTAAACTTATAAAACATAAAACTGAAAAAAAAAAACCCACTAAAGCCTCTTTCCTATTCTGTTTTTTTCCGTTCTTTGACATCAGTAATAGGTTTGAGTGTGTTTCAACCTTTTATGCTGGTTAGAAATAATTTAGATTCTTATGCAATTCCATGGAAAGAACCTCAGGTATCTGTGGAAAGAGTTTGCCGAAACACTCGTTGCAATTTCAAATTAAATGCATACGTCACTCGGAAAGCCTCCAGGAATGCGAGTCTGATTATTTTTAACGTTTTACTGTTGTATCTCAATTACCTCAACTTCTAAGACAGCTGATCTATGAAATTCTCAGGGTAGGACCCTCTGGGGATCCATTGAAAATTAAAAAGATTTTTAAGGATCTACTCTTAGAGGTTCCATCATAATTTCAAATTTCACGGAAAACAATTTGAATTTTAACACTCCTCTAGAGAAATTTTAGTCAAGCCTCCAGAAATAGCAAAGTGTAACGTGGAACTGCCAAAGGGACACAGACCAAAAGAAGCCACAGGTTCCTTCCAACATCTAGAAAGCTGGGGTTGATACACAGTCGTACCACCATGCCAGTCACGCTCCTAGGTATTGACCCAATGGATGTGTGAACTTCTATCTGGGAGAAGAAGAAAAAACAACCCTGCAAACTAATCCTTCCTTCCTTCCTTCTTTCCTTCCTTCCTTCCTTCCTTCCTTCCTTCCTTCCTTCCTCCCTTCCTCCCTTCCTCCCTCCCTTCCTTCCTCCCTCCCTCCCTCTCTCCCTCTCTCTCTCTTTCTTTCTTTTCTTTCTTTCATACCAGGGATTGAACTCAGGGGCACTCAACCACTGAACCACATCCCCAGCCCTATTTTGTGTTTTATGTAGAGACAGGGTCTCACTGAGTTGCTTAGCACCTCGCTAAATTGCTGAGGCTGGCTTTGAACTCGCAATTCTCCTGACTCAGCCTCCCAAAGTGCTGGGATTACAGGCATGCGCCCCCGCCCCCAGCTCACTAATTTTTTATAGCAGCTTTATTCATATGCAGAGACTGGAAGAAACCAACATGCCCTTTAATGGGTGAAAGGATAAACAAGCTGTGGTATATCCATTCAGTGGAATATTATTGACTGATAAGAAGAAATGAGCTATATGCCACACACACACACACAAATGCATGCTATAAGGTGAAAGAGACCAATCCAAACAGACCACATACTGCATGATTCCAATTAGATGACAGTCTGGAAAAGGTAAAACTATAAAGATGGGGAAAAGATCAGTATGTGGCTGCCGGGGATTGGAGGGGAAGGAGAGGAATTGAATGGGTGAAGCACAGGGCTGTGGCTTAAATATGGTTTGAGTGTGTCTTCAAAGGTTCATGTATTGGGAGCCTGGTCCCCAGTGTGGCAGTGCTGAGAGGTAGTGAGACCTTGGAGAGGTGGGGCCTGGTGGGAGGTCCTTAGGTCACTGGAGATTAAGGTAGCTCTATGGGATTTCCAAGTCCCAAGAGAGAGCTGTTGTAAGAGCAAGCCCAACCACTGAATGGCTCTCTGGCTTCCTGTTTGGTGATGTGATCTCTTCTTTCCACCACCTGCCACCTGCCACCTGCCATAGGGTTGGTTTTTTGTTTATTTGTTTGAGGTGTTGAGGATTGAACCCAGAGCCCTGCACATGATAGACAAAGGACTCTCCACTAAAACTACACTCCAATCCCAGCCACGGGGTCCTTAAGGGAGCCAAACTGATGCTGGCAATAATGCCCTTGAATCTCCATAACTATGAGCTAAATAAACCTCTTTTCTTTACAGTTATCCTGCTCAGGATTTTCATTATAGTAAGAGAAAATGGAGGAATGAATACAAGGTTTTTCTTAGGTTGGTGAAATTATTCCGTAGGACACAGTAATGATGGGCACGTGACACTACGCAGTTGCCAAGGCCCATTGACCTTTGCAGCACAAAGACTGGATCTTGAAGTATGCGAATGTTTCTAAAAAGTCATTTAGGAAATTAGGAGGATCCCAGGACCGAATAACGAATGTGCAAAACAATTGCAAAGTGTGTTACAGATCATGAAACCATCTCTGAGCAGGTGAAGGGAGGCGAGTGCTTTGCACACTTGTGTAGAAAAACCAGAGGCAGGAGTTGGCCCGGAAGTGTAGTTTCCAGGCCTCTGCTCTACAGCCTAACAATGTCCTCTAGTGATAGCCTTCAGAAGCCTGTGAAAGGCGGGCTCTGGTGACCTGGGCTGGGCACCAGAGGAAGAAGGCCAGACCTACGACTTGGCCGGCATTCGGCCCCAATGCCCAAGTCCTCAGCAGGCCGTAGAAGGTTCCCGATGATCTGAAGCCTTGGTGCTCCACCCCTCAACCTTCACAGATGCCACCTGTCTGACCTAATTCCCTACCTCGACCTCACTCTCTCAACAGTCTCCGACCTCCCCTCCTGCCCCTCCACCTGTGCTCCCTGACCCCATCCAGCGTCACTCAACACCACACACACGCACGCACGCGCACGCACACGCAATCGCCATCATCAGCTGAGTCCGTGCTTCATTCAGATTTCCTGCTTCTACCTCGTGTCTTTCTTCTCTCCAGGATCCTGCTCAGGACACCCATGGCATTTAGTCACCACGCCTCCTTAGGCTGTGCCAGCGTCCCATGTTCCTAGTTTTGTAGGACAGGCTGAGGAGCACCTATGATTACATGCTGGTTATCTCATCCCTGGAGGGAAGGAAAACTCCTAGAGGGCAGGGAAGTGTCCGATGGCCGCTGTTCCGCAACCTGAGCAGCGCTGGCTCCACTGCGGGCGTGCACTGAGCAACCGTCTCAGGAGTACGTTTGCTAAGGGAACGATACAGATCTTCAGGTTTCGGGGCCGCCCTTCTCATATACATGAAGACAGGTCTGCAGGGGTTAGGTAACCTGCTAGTTAGAGGGATCAGACGAGAACCTCCTTGACCTTCGGTGACTGCCATATCCAGAAAACCCACACCTCCCTGGACCTCGCTAGGGCCCAATGCTGCAATCTGCCCCCCAGGGAAACCTGGGTGCTGATCTGCATTCTCATCCACTGACAACTTTTTCTGTGCAGCACAGTTTATTTGGGTCACTGACTTGAATATTTTATTACATTTTTGTCATTATTTTATAAATATAAGCGGAAAAATAGAAGAAAGGATGTGCTGAAGCTAGCCACTGGGGGAAGTCATCCAGGGAATGCAGGGGATGAGCAAGAATTGGATCTTTCTGGTCAAATCCCATGCTGCCGAGGCCCTAGCGGATCAACTGAAACCTGTACAAAGTGCTAGAAACCTGACCCAAGGCTGAGTGTAAGTGGATAAGGGTGTGAAGAGCATTCCTTCCCATCTTCTGAAACCCCCATCACGTAAGATAGATGGATAGTTCTATCTTTTTTTTTTTTTTTTTTTTAGTTGTTGATGGACACAATGTCTTTATTTTATTGCTCTGTATGTGGTGCTGAGGATCGAACTCAGGGCCTCACGCATGCGAGGCAAGCGCTCTACCGCTGAGCCACAATCCCAGCCCCGGACAGTTCTATCTTTACTCATTCCTCCTCGGTACTTCTCAGTACTGCTCCTTGTTCCTGTAGGGCAATCTTTTAATATCCACCTTAAGGACACCTGTGTGAGCTGGGGAGAATTGCTGATCATCTAAAATCTACTAAGTATGTGCTCCTTTCTTGCTCACCCACTATCTAGTTCCTAGCACAATCTAAATATTCACAGAACACGTGAAAAGGTCTCACTGCTCCAAGAGAGCAAATGCCCCCCAGTACTAGCCCCATTGGCCTCAAGACAAGTCCACACGTTCCTCAAAAATTCTAGTCTTGGGTTGGGATTGTAGCTCAGCGGTGGAGCGCTTGCCTCGCATGCGTGAGGCCCTGGGTTCGATCCTCAGCACCACATACAAAGCAATAAAATAAAGACATTGTGTCCATCAACAACTAAAAAAATATTTAAAAAAAATTCTAGCCTTAAAAAAAAAAAAGCACAAAAAATAATCAAATTTACAAAGCTGGCTCAGACCTTGATCTTAATTACATCATAACCGTAATCAAGAGGTGTTCTGAACTAGAGAATATGATGCTAAGTGAAATAGGCCAATCCCAAGAAACCAAAGGCCAAATGTTTCTCTGAAAAGCAGATGCTGATCCATCGTGGGGGGCAGAGGTAAGGAAGAATAAAGGAACTGGTTTGTGTAGAGGGAACCGAGGGGAGGGTTGGGGCTGTCGGGGTGGGAAGGACAGTAGAATGAGACAGATATTATTACCCTATATACATGTATGATTACACTACTGGAGTGACTGCACCATGTACAGCCAGAGGAATGAGGAGTTGTGCTCCATTTGTGTACAATGTGTCAAAATGCATTCTATTGCCGTGTGTAACAAAGTAGAACAAACTAAAAAATTTTTAAAAAGAGGTGTTCTTAGTAATTAGAGAATTTTAATACTTTTCTTCTCAAAACTAATACAAATGGTGAAAACTGCTGCAAAATATTTTTTTTAATTTGAAGAAGAAAAAAAGGAAACAATTCAAATATTTATTAGAAATAAACTAGATGGAAAGCATCAGTGTGATCAGATTACTCCTTTGCAGAGTGAACTTAAACATCAAAAGAGGTAGCTACTGGGCTGGGGTTGTAGCTCAGTGGTAGAGCACTTGTCTGGCACATGGGAAGCACTGGGTTTGATCCTCAGGACCACATTAAAAAAATAAATAAATAAAATAAAGGTATTGTGTCCATCTACAACAACAACAAAGAGCTAGGTACTACACCCTTCTCTGCTCTGTCACACTTACACATTCTACAATAGGATATGTGACTTTTGTCTTAAGCTAGGACATCCAACTTCCTGTAAGGTAAGATTTCCAAGCATCACTCTAAAGTATCAGTTTATTCTGTTCCGGTTGAACCATGCCCCCCTCCCCTAAATGCTGTAGTCCTATCCTCTTGTATCTGGGAATGTGACCTTATAGTAATCCCCACTTATCTGTGGAAGATTTGTTCCAAGACCCCAGTGGATGCCTGAAACTGAGGATGGTAGTGAACTCCATATGTACCAGGCCTTTTCCTGTACATACATACATATTATTAAAGTTTAATTTATAAATTAGGCATGGTAAGAGATTAAAATGTTCTATTCAGTTTGTTTGGTTTTTGCTGCTGTGACCAAAAGACCTGACAAGAACAATTTTAAAGAGAAAAGTTTATTTGGGGCTCATGGATTCAGAGGTCTCAGTCCATGGAGGGCTGACTCCATTCCTCAAGGCAGAACATCATGGTGGAAGGGTGTGGCAGAGGAAAGCAGCTCAGGACATGAAACCAGGAGTCAGAGAGAGACAGAAAAGAGAGAAAGACAGCTCTCTCTTCATCATGACAAATATAAACCCCAAAGGCATGCCCCCAATGACCCACCTCCTCCAAGCACACTCTACCTGCCTATAATCAGTTACCACCCAGTTTTAATCCCTATCAGTGATTAATGCACTGATTGGGTTAAATTCTACAACCCAATCATTTCACCTCTAAACTTTCTTGCATTGTCTTACACATGAGCTTTTGGGGGACATGACATAGCTACACCATATTTAACAACAATAACTAATAATAAAAATAGAACAATTTTAGCAATACACTGTAATAAAAGTTCTGTGAATGTGGTATCTCTGTCTCTGTCTTTCTCACTCCAAATACCTTATTGTACTTTTACCTTTTCAATTAAAGGAGGTCTTTTACAACTTCTCTTTGGCATATCTAAATTGCTAACATCACTTCTCTTATGATGTGTAGCCAATTTTAACTGAAATAAGGATTACTTGAACACAAGCACTGCAATACCACAACAGTTGACCTGATAACTAAGGCAGCTCCTCGGTTACTGTCAGGGGTAGTGTATGTAGTGTAGAAACACTGCACAAAGGGAGGATTCAGATCCTGGATAAGACAAAGCAGGAAGGGGCGGGATCTCATCACACCTCTCAGAATGGTGTACAACTTAAAACTTATGAATTGTTTATTTCTGGAATAGTCCCTTTAGTATTTTTGGTTCATAGATAACTGTGAGTAACTTAAGCTGCAGAAAGCAACCACAGATAATGAGAGTGGGAGACAAAACTATATTTGAAAATAAGATCTTTATAGATACAATCAAATTAAAACAAGGTCCTTTTAGATTAGGGTGGGTCCCAATGCAAGGACTAATATCACTAAGAAATCTGGACACAGAAACAGGTGGAGAACACCATGTGACAGTAGAGGCAGATCCTGGAGGGAGGCAACTGGGAGACAGGGACCACGAAGGATGGCTGGCATCAACTAGAAGCCAGGAAAGAGGATGGAACAGATTCTCCCAAGGGAACCGACCCTGCCAGCACTGTGATTTCAGACTTGTACTTTCCAGAACGGTGAGAGAATATTTCTATTTTGATGTGCCACCACCCAGTTATGGTTGCCCTAGGAAACTAACGTAGGAATAACTAATTCTTTCAGGGTCCTGTGGGTATTTGAAAAAAGATACTAAAATGAGAGGGTCTGAATACCATGTTCTTCAAACCAGTTAATATTACCTGAACAGTTGCTTCGGCATGCTTGACTTACAAACTCTCCTTTCATGAATCAGTGTAACAAGAAATGATTTATGTATACATAAATATACGTGTGTACATACACACATCTACCATATTCAGATTAATCTAATGAAGAAAACCTCATTCCAGGGCACTGAAAAGTATTTGAAGAATACACACCGGGGAATTTGTCTTGATGGACAATTTCTGATTCTGCAACTTCTGATGTCAAAGATTTCCCAGGGAAACTCATCACTGTAGTTTTAAGATGGCCAATGTAAAGGGCCATGCCAGCTGAAGAGGCCCCATGAGATATCTTGACTTGTCTCGAGGACCCCACAGGTCCTCAGCTTTGCAAGTTCAGAAGCCTCATACTTTCTCAAATCCAGCAGGTGTGAGCAAGTCCAGGAAACCAGTTCACACGAACCCAACCAATAGAGTCAGATGGCCAAAACAAAGGACCAACCTATCAATTTTCCACAAACTTTCAGTACCCAGAACACCGTAAGTAGCAGTACCTAGAGGTCCCTCCCCACATTCCTGATAATAAATTACCAAAAAACTAAAATGAAAATAGGGAGACTGCTTGGTTAACATATAACAAGAAGTTGATGGTCCAAATTAGAACCTAGAACATTCTACCTCTTAGGTCAATACAAGACTTAGTTACGTAGGAGTGTATGATGTTTTCATATCCACTATGCCAACTCTTCTTGCTACCACCCTACAGAGTCCACACTGTCATCTATGTTTTTCAGGTGAGAAACTAATGCTGAGAGAGGAAAGAAGTAGTTGATTCTTTACTAAACAAATACTTAGGAAGTTCAAGGTCACAAGGTAAATAGTAGGCAGCACTTAACTACAATCTTTTTTTTTTTTTTTGGAGGAGGGCAATATCGGGGATTGAATTCAGGGGCACTCGACCACTGAGCCACATCCCCAGCTCTATTTTGTATATTATTTAGAGACCAGGTCTCACTGAGTCGCTTTTGCTGAGGCTGGCTTTGAACTCATGATCCTCCTGCCTCAGCCTCCCGAGCCGCTGAGATTACAGGCATGCGCCACCACATCCGGCTTAACTCCAATTTCTGACCCTCAATCAAATGCTCTCTTCACTATAAGCCACTGAAATTTTGAAACATGACTTTTCAGGAATCTAGAAGAGTCACATCTGCCAGACTGTATGTCTCTTTCTCAGAAAATGCTGCATAAATATAAAAATATACTCTTCTGTATATCACATGCAGATATCAATATATTAATACATTTCCAATAACTAAGACAAATTTTAAGTAAGAAGATCACAGGTGGCCTCATACTACCTACGTTTTGGTTTCTTTGGAAAGATTTAGATGATGTTCTACTCTCTTTGGACAACAGAATATACTCTTACGTTTCATCAACACATTTATCAATTTTGCATGCAGAATCTTAAACATCTGATGTTGACCTTATTAGCTTAAACCATAGGTCTCTTCAAACCCTAGCAATACATCAGCTATCCACTTACTATGTAATAAATAAATGTCTATTTTACCCCCATCCTGCTATCTTGGTGACATTTCTCAAATGCAGGGATTACTCTAGCCAACTTACATGTATTAAAACCCTCCTTGGGCTGAAGTTGTAGCTCAGTGGTAGAGTGCTAGCACATGTGAGGCACTGGGTTTGAAACTTAGCACCACATAAATTTAAAAAAAAAGATATTGTGTCCAGCTACAACTAAAAATGTTAAAAAAAAAACAAACCTTCCTTACTGGGGATTATGAATTGATGTATGGTTTTTGCTACATAAAAATCACAACCAAACTGGGTATGTTGGCACATGCCTGTAATCCCAGCAGTTTGAGAGGCTGAGGCAGGAAGATCCAAGTTCAAAGCTAGCCTCAGAGACTTAGTGAGGCCCTGAACAACTCAGCGAGACCCTGTCTCAAAATAAAAAATAAAAAGAGCTGGGATGTGGCTCAGTGATCAAACGCTCCTGGGTTCAATCCCCAGTACCAAAGAAAAAAAGTTACTACCAACATAGCCTATTTAATCAGCTACTGGCCAAGTCTGAGCACATGATCATGGAACTGTGATTAATAATAGTGTAAAAAGGGGCTGGGGTAATGGCTCAGCAGTTGAGCACTTGCCTCGCACACGTGAGGCACTGGGTACGATCCTCAGCACCACATAAAATAAATAAAGATATTGTGTTCATCTACAACTAAACAAAATATTTAAAAAAATAGTGTAAAAAGATGAATTATATTGTCCAATGACTCCACAGAGATGCTAGGATTTAATGGTTACCAATTAACCCCACCTCCAGAAACAATTTGTACCTTTAACCTGCCCAAGGGTTATAAGATTAATATATTTTATTGAAATGCCAAAGCCAACTTGAAAATGCTAGATATTTATTTAGCATATTAGTATATGCTAGAGCAAATACTCTTGATATGCAGAAGTGTTCTCTGCCAAATATATATTTTGGGAAAAATGTGTAAACTTTAAACATGTCAAACTCAGAGACTTAGGGAAAGCTTATTTATGTGTTTTTCCCTATCTTGTTCCAAAGGGCTTAAGGGCTCTAACTAGGAAAGTTGATTCACATATCCAGTATTTCTAGAGTTCAAGATAGTCATTTGCATGTAAACACACACACACACACACTGTACCAAAGTTTTTCATGTTTGGCAAGTTCAAGGCCAGCCTCAGCAACTTAGTGACACCCGTCTCAAAATAAAAAATAAAAAGGCTGGGCATGTAGCTCATTGGTAGAGTGTCCTTGGGTTCAGCCCCTAATACCTCCCCCAAAAAAGAATGCTTTATTTTTCTAATTGGAATTGTATCTCAGGAAAACTAGGCAGTTGATAAACAATTTGAAGAATTAGTCTAGCTAATAAACAAAGGAAGGATAAAAGATTATGAAGCATCTTCAACTCAATGAATTATAACTTTACCCCACTCTGCTATTTTGGTGACTTTTTTTAAATGTGGGGATTACTCTGTCCAGTTCTTCAAAACAAAATTTTTTTTAAAAAAATTAGGGAACCTCTAGATTAAGAAGGCTTAAGAATACTCAACCACTACAGAACAGTGTACCCAATAACAGCAAAACACACATATTTCAAATGCACATTGAACATTCTCTCGAGTGGACCATATTCAGGCCCACAAAACAAGTTTTAAAACATTTCAAAACACTGAAATCACATAAATTGTGTTTGCTGATTACAATGGAATGAAACTAGAAAGATCAACTTCAGTTTACCTTAAAAAACCAGAAAAAGAAAAACAAAATCTAAAAACTAGTAGTAAGGAAAAAAATAAAGATTAGATAGGTGATAAATAAATCAAAGCATAGAAAAACATCATCAAACCAAGAGTTAGTTCTTCAAAAAGATCAACAAAATTTATAAAAATTTAGGTAGACAGATGAAGAAAAAAACAGATCACACAAATAACTAAAATTAGATATGAAAAAGGTGACAATAACTACAAATCTTACAGGAGTAAAAAGAATTATAAGAGAATGCTGTGAACAATTGTATGTCAAAAAACTGGATGGCCAGTCAGGCATGGTAGCACATGGCCTATAATCCCAGGAGGCTGAGGCAGGAGGATTCCAAGTTCAAAGTCAGCCTCAGAAATACAGTGAGGGGGCTGGGATTGTAGCTCAGCGGTAGAGCGCTTGCCTCGCATGCGTGAGGCCCTGGGTTTGATCCTCAGCACCACATACAAAGCAATAAAATAAAGACATTGTGTCCATCAACAACTAAAATATATATATATATATATTTTAAAAAAAAAGAAATACAGTGAGGCCCTAAGCAACTTAGCAAGACCCTGTCTCAAAATAAAAAATAAGGGGCCGTGGGGCTGGGGTCGTGGCTCAGTGGTAGAGTGCTTGCCTCACACGCATGAGGCACTGGGTTCTATCCTCAGCACCACATACAAAATACATAAATAAATTAAATAAAGGTTTTTTTGCTTTTGTTTTTAAATGAGGGGCTGTGGTTGTGGCTCAGTGGTAGAGCACTTGCCTAACACATGTGAGGCACTGGGTTTGATTGTCAGCACCTCATATAAATAAATTAATAAAGATTCATCCACAACTAAATATATATATATATATAAATATATATATATATATAAATTAAAAATAAAAAGGCCTGTGGATGTGGTTCAGTAGTAAAGCATCCCTGGGTTCAATCCCTGGTACTGGGAAAAAACAAAAACAAAAACAGGATAACCTACACAAAATGGACAAATTCCTAGATTCTGTACTACCAAGATCCTACAGATTCTGGAATTCAAACTACCAAAACTGAATCATAGAGAAATAAGAAAACTGAATACATTCATAACTAGTAAGATGATTGGATCAATGATTGAAAAACTCCAAAAAAAGAATAGCCCATGGCCAGATGGCTTCACTGGTGAATTTTACCAAACATTTAAAGAAAAATTAACAAGAACCTTTCTCAAATTCTTTCAAAAGCTGAACACTTCTATGAAACCAGCATTACCCTGACATGAAATCCAGAAAAAGACACAATAATAAAACTATAGACCATTCTATGCTATGAATATTGATGCAAAGATTTTCAACAAAATATTAGGGAACAGAATTGAGCAGCTCATGAAAAGAATTCTGCACCTTAATCAAGAGGCCTTCATTCCTGAAATGCAAGGACGGTTTAATAAATGCAAATCAATGTAATACATCATCATAAAAAAAATGAACAAAAAATCCACATGATCATCTTCATCAACGCAGAAAAGGACAACAATCAAAATAACGTGGCACTGACATAAAGGTAGATATATAAAACAAGAAACAGAATCCAGAGCCCAGAAATACACTCGTACATATATGGTCAAGTGATTTTTGATAAGGTGTCAAGGCAAGTCAATGGGATAGATTTTTTAACAAATGGGGAAAATGCACATACACATTTGCAAATATATATTCTGCATTTTTACCCCTTATAGACTGGGCCAGCATGATGTCTAAAACTGAATCCCCAGGTTTGTGAATTTGTTAACTTACTTGGCAAAGGGGACTTGAGGTGTCATGAAGGTTATTTATGGACATTGAAATGGAAGCACTGTCCCGGGTACTGGGGTGGACCTAACCTAATCACACAGGTCCTTAAAAGCAGAAAGTCTCTCTGGGCTGTAATCAGAGAGCAAAGTTGGAGGAGGAAGGGACATTGTTACTGTGAGACAAACATCCTATTGGTGGCTTTAGGTGGAAGAAGGGGGCTGCAAGCCAAGGAATGTGACTGGCATGTAGAACAACCCACAGATGACAGCTGGCAAGGACAGTCCTACAAGCACAAGGAAGCAAATTCTGCCAACAAGCTTAAGGAAGAAGGGAGCGAGTTCTCTCCTACAGGCCCTCCAGGAGGGAAGGCAGCCTGCTTACACCTTGATTTAAGCCTAGTGAGACTCACAGAAGTGTAAGATGATAAATTTGTGTTCTCGTAAGCTATTAACTCTGTGGAGATTTATTACTACAGTGGTATAAATCTAATGTATGGTCCAAATACCTACAGTTTCAAATGCTTCTATGTCTTGCAGTTTATTTCCTATTCTCCTTTGTTATTGGGCTACAGCAAGATGACCGCTGCTGAAGCAGTGTGTGAGTATGTGTGTGTGTGTGTGTGTGTGTGTGTGTGTGTAAATAAACATTTGTTCTCTCAACACCAATAAGAGCACCTGCTCTGTACTAGGCAGACAACCAGCTAAACACCAGGAATGTAATGGGAGCCAGTCTGAGACTCCAGTGTGTTTCCAGAGCTACAGCAGCACCCACCCACATTGGCTTCTATTACACATAACCTGATGGCTACCAGGAACAACCAGCCAGGTGTCCCATGCAGCTGCAGTTGTGCTTAGCAGGCTGCAAGGTTTCCCAGAGAGCTGGCACCAGCAATTATTTTTATTAATTAATTTTATTTTTTACACAAATAAAGCACAATTTTTCATTTCTCTGGTTGTACATTATGTAGAGTCACACCATTTGTGCAATCATACCCATACATAGGGGTAATAATGTCCATCTCATTCCACCATCTTTCCTCCACATCCCCTCCCCTCCCTTCCCTCCCCTCTGCTCAATCCAAAATTCCTCTATTCTTCCCTTGCCCCCCCCAATTATGGATCAGCATCCACTTATCAGAGAGAACATTAGGCCTTTGGGTTTTGGGGATTGGCTTACTTCCCTTAGCATGATATTCTCCAACTCCATCCATTTACCCATAAATGCCATGATTTCATTATTTTTTAAGGCTGAGTAATATTCCATTGTGGCACCAGCAATTTCATGGTGCAAGATTCTTAAAATGGTTCCAATACTCATAGCATGAGTCATCTGAGCTATGTACTTAAAAATGCAGCTCCCTGGGCCCCAGATCTTTAAAAATAGCAGGGCAAGGGCTCAGGAAATTGCATTTTTAAGAAGCTCTTCCAAAGTGTTTCTTAGGCATCCTAAAGTTTAAGAAGCATGGCCACAGTAGGCTGGTGGGCCCAAATCAGATTCTTTGGCAGCAACTAGGTTCTGAGTGAGGACCACAGAGCTTGTAAAAACAATAGTAAAGAGGGAGGAACAGATATTTGATGGTATCTACTTTGGCATTTGCAGAGGTGAATGTTAATGAGAATTCATAAGAAATTAAGCTTGCAAACTCTCTTCAAATAGGCAAAAAATGGAGACTTTGCATACAAATGTACCAAAAATATAATAAAAATTTTATAGAAAATACATCAAGGGCTGGTGATGTAGCTCAGTGGCATAGCTCTTGTCTAGCATGCATGAGGCCCCGTGTTCCATCCCTAGTACTCTGAAACAAAAACAAAACAAAGAAATCAAACTGTTAATCCTGGCAAAAGCAGAGGAGTGGTGCAGAGAGAGAATAATGCACTGTTTTCTTATCACCCATTGCAATGTCTTAGGAGTCTATAATTCTTGCAAAATGAAAAGTTTGTTTAAATGTATATTAATTTTGCCATCAGAAAAGAATTAAAAAGATGTCAGTTTTCTACTTATACAACTAAAAATGAAATCAGCAACAATTGCCAAAATTAAATTTTGATATGTGCATTTGTTTCTTTACCTAAAAACCAAGACACACATGTAAAGATGATTTCGCTTTACCTTTTAGCTACTGGATGTCTTCCATATTGTCTTCTATGGAGCCTGGCCAATGAAGACATCTGAAGTCCTAGGGAAAAAATATATTTTAGGATTAAATTAGAAAACCATTTTCACAGTATCAGCAGCACTGTGAAACTTTACAAGCAGCAATGATTGCTTCCAACCTCGTCTCCTATTCCATTATAGCCAATTTACAAGCAAACATATAACCAAGAGACACCCTACCAACTCTAGTTCTCTCTGGGGTGCAGGAGTCCAGGGCTAAGGATGTAGCTCAGTAGTAGAGTACTTCCCTAGCATACATGAGGCCCTGGGTTCAGTCCTCAGCATCAAGAGAAAAGGAAAAAAAAGAAATCTGTCAAGAAAACCACCAAAGGGGCCGAGTACAGTGGCACACACTTGTAATCTCAGCAGCTGGGGAGGCTAAGGCAGGAAGATTGTGAGTTCAAAGCCAGCCTCAGTAAATGTGAGGCACTAAGCAACTCAGTGAGACCCTGTCTCTAAATAAAATTCAAAATAGGGCTGGGAGTGTGGCTTGGTGGTCAAGTGCCCCTGGGTTCAATCCCTGGTACCAAAAAGAAAAAGAAAGAAAGACAACCATCAAAGGGCTGGGTGTGGTGGTGCACACCTAAAATCCCAGCAACTCAGGAGGCTGAGGCAGGAGGATCCAAAGTTCAATGCCAGCCTCAGCAACTCAGTAAGATCCTGTCATTAAACAAAACAACAACAACAAAAGTGCTGGGATGTAGCTGAGTGGTAAAGTGCCCCTGGGTTCAATCTCTAATGCCAAGGAGGGGTGGGGAATTTAAGGATGATCAAGGAAACATGACAGGATGTCCCAAGAATTGGAAAAGAAGTAAGGAGGAACCAAAAATCACCACGGAAATATATAAATTAAAGACAAAAATCACCGTAGGGTATAACTCAGTGGTAGGGTGCTTGCCTAGCATGAACAAGGCCTGGGTCTGAACCCCAACATTGAAAATAATAATAATAAACTTTTAAAAAAACATACATTATATTTGACTCATTTCAGTTCCCCTTTGGTGCCTGTCCCTTCCTTCAGCAGCACCATATAAATGGATTCTCTGCTACCAAATAAAGAAGACAGAAAAAAATCCAAAATACCTGGCACCTGGGGCTAGCAGGGATGTTTTTTCCTTAATGATGGATTTATTAACCAACCTCCCGAAAGAGGCTGAGCTCTTTAAGACTAAGCATAATTTTAAAAATTTTTTAAAAATATTTTTTAGTTGTCAATAGACCTTTATTTTATTATTTATATGTGGTGCTGAGGATTGAACCCAGTGCCTCACACATGCTAGGCAAGTGCTCTACCACTGAGCCACAACCCCAGCCCTAATTTTTAAAATTTTGAAGAAATTCAGTTGATTTACTTTTTCTTTGACTGCTTATGATTTAGGTGTCATATGTAAGAAAACACTGTCTAATCCAAGGTCACAAAGACTTACAGCTCTATTTTCTCAACTTAAATTTTTGGTCTGAGATTTAAAGACCTAGAATGAAGAATATAAGTAAAAGCCTTTTTTTAGGTCCTTGAGGCCTAAGAAGAATACCCATTTCTTAACTGTCAGCTCATCCCTTTAACCTGGTAGCTCCTGGGAACTCTGGAGCCAGCTCAGGGCCTTTGAACATGCTGACACCTCCACCAGAAATGCCTACCCACACACCACCCTCCATCTATACCTTTCCTTCAACTCAGCCAATTCTCATCTACTCAGAAAGGCCTTCCCCATCCTCCTGATAATTCAAGGCACTCTCTTTCCTTCTTTCTTTCTTTCTTCCTTCCTTTCTTTCTTTTTCTTCTTCTTTAAACCTTTATTTAATTTATGTGGTGCTGAGAATCGACCCCAGTGTCTCACACATGCTAGGCAAGCACTCTACCACTGAGCCACAACCCCAGCCCCAGGGCACTCCTTTTCTGAGAGTTCATGCTACACAAGTTTCATGTACCTCTTCCCCTACCTACTTACAATTTTCCATTTGTTCATGTGACTATTTAATTTTTTTAAAATATTTTTTAGTTGTTGATGGATCTTTATTTTATTCATTTATTATTTTTATGTGGTGCTGAGGATCGAACCCAGGGCCTCACGCATGTGAGGCAAGCGCTCTACCACTGAGCCACAATCCCAGCCCCAGTGACTATGTAATTAACACTGTCTCCTCCACTGTTCCAAATGCTCCCGGAGGGGAGAAATGACCTATTTCTTTGCTTTCCAGGATATCTAAGTGCCAAATGCAGCACCTGGCACATAGCAGGCCCTTAGGCATGTGTTGGTTAGTTGGTTGGTTGAATGAATGCAGATTTAGGTAGCAAGACAAAAAGTCATGCGCAAAGTTGTCCTAGGGAGAGGTGAGGAACACAGAAGTGCCTGAGGGAAATCAGGGAATGCTGCCTGGAAACCACAACCCCTGAGTGCGCACTCAGGCGTCAGGGCGGGAAGATCTGTGGGGCTCGGGAGCACACATCCTGAGCCGACAACGCAGACCCTCTGCTGCCATCAGGGCTCATTCCAAACCCACCCAAGCCAACGGGCTGAGCAAGGACTTGCCTTCTCCTTCCCTCTCCCTTTGCACTCTTCCTCACCCCACTGGATGAAAGAAAGACCCACCTCTCACTGCTCAGAACCTTACCTGGCTATACAACTTCAGGACATGATTAAAGAAAGTGGAGAAGGCAGAGTAAAGCAAAGATGTTCAACAAGAAATACTGCCAGGAACAGAGCCTTATGTCATCCATTCCCATGGCATGAAGGTCCATCCACCTGGAAGACTGGAACATTCATCGTGGGGATGGACACTAACAAGTCCGTTTCAGTTAAAAATAAGATCACACCATACGCAAAAATCAACCAAAAATGCATCTTAGCGCTGGATGCTGTGGCCCATGGCTATAATCCCAGAGACTCGGGAGGCTGAAGCAAGAGGATCACAAAGTTTGAGGCAAGCTTCAGTAACTTAGTGAGACCCAGTCTCAACATTTTAAAAAGAAAAGGGCAGGGGATGTGGCTCAGGGTCACCCTTGGGTTCTATTAACAGTACTACAAAATAAATAAATAAATTATAAATCTAAATGAGAGTCAGACCTCTTAGAAGAAACCACAGGAGTAAATATTCATAACCTAAGGTTGGGAAGATACCTTAGTATTGGCAACAAAAACAAACATTAAAAAATCAACAAGTAAAAATTGAACAAGGGGCTGAGGCTATGGCTCAGTGGTAGAGCGCTTGCCTTGTATGCGTGAGTCACTAGGTTCGATCCTCAGCACCACATAAAAATAAATAAATAAAGATATTGCATCCATCTACAACTAAAAAAATTTTTAAAAATGGAACAAAATTTCAAAACTCTGTGTTTCAAAAGACACAATTAAGAAAATATCTGGGGCTGAGGTTGTGGCTCAGTGGTAGAGCGCTTGCCTAGCACACATGAAGCACTGGGTTTAATCCTCAGCAGCACATTAAAGGTAGTATGTCATCTATAACTAAAAAAAAATTTTTTAAAAGAAAATATCTGTAAATCATATATGTGATAAAGAGCCTGTATTCAGTGCAAGCATAGTATGTTAAAATGAGTATATTTTATGATACATACATTAATACCTTAATAAAGCTTTCCTTAAAAAAAAAATGAAGTCAAAGCAGGGTGCCCTGGCGCATGCCTATAATCCCAGCTTCTTGAGAGGCTGAGACAGGAGGGTTGAAAGTTAGAGACCAGCCTGAGCAATTTAGCAAGACCCTACCTCAAAATGAAAAATAAAAAGGGCTGTGGATGTAGTTCAATGGCAGAGTGCCCCTGGGTTTAATGTCCAGTACCAAAAAAAAGAAAAAGTCAGACTTCTGGATTCAACAGTAAGGCCCAAGTTATCCAGTTAGGTGCTCCAGACAACTTTTATGAACTAAATGAACAAAATCCACAAATCAGATTTTGTAAAATCAAAATATATGTAAAACATATATACAATAAACAAAATAGGCTGGTAAGGATATCCTTTGCAACACTTTAGAAGTATAATGAAAAATACTTCACCTGTCAACTTACAAATTACAAAGGGGAAATTCGTTTTTCCACCAGGAGCCTGGGAACAGGGACACCCCACCCTTCAGCCGACTGTCACAGAACTGGCAAAATGAGATCTCATCCTAGAAGACAGTGGTGAGTCATCTGTACAAGAGCACATGCTGTGGATTCTAGCACATTCTGAACACCGAGGGCAGCCAACACTGAATTGCAAGTTTCCTCTTTCCTGCTCTCATTCTCCATTATGGAAACACCATGGCAGGGGCCATTTACCTTGCAAAACAGTCTTAGCCTTTGCTGCCTCTCAGAGTGGAAAGATAAAAAAAAAATTTTTTTAATTGAAGGTCTTTCAAGAACCCAGGTCTTTCAAGAATAATGGTGACTTGATTGATTTCCTCAGGCAGTCAGCTCCAGCAAACCTAACCCTGCTATAACTGTGGAAATTACTCTTTAAGACTGAGCAGAACTCTCAGGCTCATCCCTTAACCTAAGAGTAGCCAACACTGGCCTCAGACTCCACAACTCAGTCATGGTACCAGGTGCTGAGGCATAGAGCTAGATGCTGAGGCATGGTGCTGGGTGCTGAGGCTTGGTGCTAGGTGCTGAGGCATGGTGCTAGGTGCTGGTTCAGAGTGCGCAAAGCTATTCTTTCTTTTTTTTTTTTTAATTTTTATTCTTGCTTTATTTAGACTTACATGTTGACAGTGTAAATTGACTCATTGTACATAGATAGAGGATAACATATCAATTCTCTAGTTGTAAGTTGTATAGAATCACATCATATATGCAGTCATACATAAAGTTAGGGTTATTATGACCATCATATTCCATCACCCTTGCTGTCCCCATGCCCCCTCCCCCCTTACACCTCTGTGAATGGAGATCCACCTTTGTTCCCATGTCCTTTCCCACATTATGGATCAGCATCCACTTATCAATGAGTACATTCGGCATTTGGTTTTCTGAGATTGGCTTACTTGCAAAGCTATTCTTGCTCTGAACTTTGCTCTGTCCTGATTTCCTGGAAAATAATTTGTGTGTGTGTGTGTGTGTGTGTGTGTGTGTGTGTGTGTTTATTACTGAGGACCAAACCATCCCAAATCCTTTTTTATTTTTATTTTTATTTTGAGACAGGGTCTCACTAAGTTTCTCAGGCTGGCCTCAAACTTGTGATTCTCCTGCCTCATCCTCCCAAGTCACTTGGGTTAGAGGTATGTGCCACCATGCCATATTTGTTCTCCCTTCCCCTTATCCATCCTTCCCTCCTTCTTTCCTTCCTCTCTTCTTTTCTTGGTTTGGAACCCAGGGCCTCCCGCATGCACTCTACCACTGAGCTACACCCACCCCAGTCCCCCTTTTCTTGTTAACTTTTCCCCTTCTCTGTCCTCAGTCACTCCCTTCCCTTCTTTTCCTTCCTTTCATTTCCTTTGTCTTTCTTTCTTTTTTTTTTTTTTGCAATCAGATCACTCATTCATTCAATATTCAATATTTGTGTGCCGGCCAAGCAGGTAAAGTGGTGCATACCTGTTAATCCCAGCTACCTGGGAAGCATAGACAGGAGGATTGCAAGTTAGAGGCCAACCTGGGCAACTTAGCAAGACCTTATCTCAAAAAAATAAAATTAAAATAAAATAAAATAAAAGGGGCTGGGAATATAGTTCAGTGGTAGGCACCTCTGTATTCATTCCCAGTAGCAAAATTAATTGTGTGTGTGTGTGCGTGTGTGCAGAAACTGTTCAAAATGCTGAGCATATAGAAAACAAAATTTCTGCACCTGTCAGCTTATGTTCTGACACCAGAGAGATGGTAACAAGGCCATGGCCACCATCTACGATTGCTAGAAGTCTTACATCACTGCCCGGGACACACGCACATAGATAAATACACACACATGCTCAAGTTCCACAAAACAATAAAGACCATCAGTTCCTCAAAATACTGCCAGGAAACCTGTGATCAAGCAAAGGTAGCTTTATCAGATCTTCCGCGGTAATGGAGAAACCATACCTTGCCAGCCGTAGCAGTTTCTCAGAAGGGGAGCAAGAAGAAACAATTTATAGGGTTGGGTTTGGGCTCAAGTGGTTCACAGCAGGTCTTTCATGGTGGGAATTCGTTGGCATTGGCCAAATTTCATTGCATAATATTTTAGGATTGGTGAACACAGCAAGGCTGGGTCTTAAAGCAAGTCTTAATAAGTAAAACTGCTGTTTGATAGGCAGCTATTTTCCCCAGGAGCTATCTATTGTCCTGATAGGAGAGCTCATTCAGCAAACTGTCCAGACAAATTGGTTTGGATGAATTCCCTAAAGCAAACAGTTCAGTTATTTCGTGGTTTACAGCCCCATCTTACAGCACACAACATCATTATTGCTATACACTACAGATCAAAGCAATAGCAAAGACTCAGGAGAAGGGGACATAGACCCTGGCCCTGGATGTAAGGGTTGTCAAAGACTCTGGGGCCATCTTAAATTCCGCACACACTGGGGTTATTTGGAAAATGAAGAAGCTAAGCTAACGGCGAGGCGCTAAGCAACTCAGTGAGACCCTGTCTCTACATAAAACACAAAATAGGGCTGGGGGTGTGGCTCAGTGGTGGAGTACCCCTGAGTTCAATCCTAGAACCGAAAAAAAAAAAAAAAGAAAAAGAAAATGAAGAGTTCTCTTTCCTGAGCTAAAGAAACGAGGCTTCAGGCAGGAAGAGGAAGCCCACATGATCTGGCAGCTAGGCTCCCTTCCTGCCTTAAGCCTGAATGTAACTTGTTCTGTGTTTGTGTCCACACAGTCTCAGGATTGGGTCTAGTCTCCCTAAACACTCTCTAGCTTCCTGGGAATCACGTTGAAGATGGATTAGGCTGGAGTTTCTATGATTGCATCAACCTTCAAAGAAGTGGGCTTTGGTTTATTCTCGCCCCCTGCCATGTCCTCATGTTTAAAAGGACCATTTCTTGGTCTGGTTGTGGAACAGGAGCAATGAAAGACCACAAAGCAAGATGGAAACACACAGCTGCCTGTTCCTTTATTTTCACTTTTGTTTTGTTTTGTTTTGTTTTTTAGCGTTTTGTTGTTGTGATACTAGTGATTTGTGATCAGTTTTTTCTCTAAGGATTGGCTATTGAACCAGTTAATTGTAACCAACTATAAATATCCCACCCAGAAAAAAAAGCGTGGAAGTCTTTAAACCTAGGAGAAAGGTTAATATAAAAGAAATTCTTTCCATCTTTACAATAAAGTAAGAGGACAGACAACAAAGAGCAGAATGATAGAATAGGCCAAAGAAACCTTGAAAAGCAAAACAAGAATGACAAGGCGAGGTTTTGATCCAGAATTTTGCATGGAAGTTATTTTGCATCTACTCAAACCAATAGTCTTGCATAGCTATTTCCTGCCCCCCATATTGTCAGTTTCTAGAGGAATCTGAGCATCCTCCAGTGCCTATCTAATAGTCAGAGGGTAAAACCATCTTCCCAGCTGAGGGATGTGAATCTAGGAATGGATACCCTGGAGTTGGGTCGCTGTGTAGAAGCACCTGATGGGTTAGGGTGACTCAGACCCATTTCTTCCTGTTCCTCCTCTCTAAGCAGAATGTAATCCCTGGAAGTGAAAAAGAAGCAACCAAAGGAGAACTCTGGAATGGTAAGGAGGCCAGCTGATGGGGGATTGCAGCTCCTCCCAAAAGCAACCCAGACCTGGCATTTTCCTAAGACCTTCCTACAGAAAACAGCTCAGGTGTGCTCATTTCTTCCCCAGACTGAGCAGGTCATCCTCTAACAACATCAAGTGAGTCCAACCCACCCGCGAGGGGGTAGTTAGGTCTTCAACAAGTGGCCAGGTCTTATTGGTTTGAATATGGCTTGTCCTCCAAAGGTCCATGTGCTAGAAGCTTGATCTCCAGTGTGGTGGTGTTGAGCTGATGGAAACTTTAAGGAATGTGGACTCATGGAAGTAGTTAGATCCTGGGGTACACCCTCGTGAATGGATTAGTGCTATCTTGTGAGCCTGGGTCAGGTCTCTCAGATCTCACAGGAGTGGATTCATTCTCTCCAACGCAGGTTGTTTATAAAAAAGCTAACCTGGTCACTCTCTGCTTCCTAATTGCATGTGTGCTCCTTTCTACTTCTGCGTACAATGTCTGCCTTTCCACCAAGCCCAGGGGACCCTCATCAGATACTGGCCCCATGCTGTTTGTACTTCCCATCCAGCAGAATCATAAGCCAAAAGAACCTTTTTTCTTTATACATTATACCCTCACACCAGACAGAACCTCAGGTGTTCTGTTATAGCAACACAAAATGGACTAAGACATAAGCCAGGCATTCACTTTCTCCACTGAGCCTTGCCTTCATGGCCAAGAGATACTAAAGCATCTAAGAAGAACTAGCAGGAGGATCAGACACAAACAAGAAGTCTGATACAGGAAACCTTTTTGTCTCAGAGGAACTAAGATTCCATTCCCC